>JAOVYW010018065.1:19633-34746 GCA_025775045.1 Hiodon tergisus | reverse complement strand
CCCTTCCTCTACCCCTTTGTGCCATGTGGCTTATTGGCTGACAGCCGCTTATATGAGAATGTTTCAACCCTTAGCCTACTGTACTTTCATCTTGGCTCTACTTTTAATTACTACCTAGTACTTGATGAGAAACCATATAAAACCCTAGATCAGTAGTAGTTGCACTGGTCCATCTGCATTGGGATCTATTCGAGATTTGGCACTTTGCTGCTCTCTTGGTTCTAAAGGGCTCTCTCCTTCCTGTAATTTTATTTCTTTCTGTAAAGCAAAGCACAATCCGTTATATCTCCCTTTCAGTGTAAATATGTTTATCTATTTTAATTGGGTATTTTTTCCCCTCCAGGAATCAATCCGTTGGATTGGTGGTATTGGTGAAGGCATTCTTGCAATAATTGTCCATTGCAATGAAATACTGTGACTTCTTACAAGTCAGAATTAAATAAAACGTTCTATGACATTTGTAACATTTTGTCTTTGTTTTTTTCTGCTGGGATTTTGGGCTTGTATATGGTCTGATTTGACGTTCATGCATGGTTGCCCTTAGAGATGTGAAATATGCTGTTGTCACTATTTGACTTGCTAATACAGTGGCTTCCAAATGTATTTGACAAACTGAAGCAAGATAATTTTGTACTAATTTTACTTGTATTTTTCAAGAAAAAGATTCATGGTATCAAAGACCTCCGAGTCCTTTTCCGGTATTGTTGCATCATCAAATAAAGGCCAACTCTAGGTCAGCAGCAGAAAACGGAATTAATTCTTGAATTTTCACCACCCAGTTTACAAATGATGTCATGAGAGCACGGGCCACGTGCACCATCGGGGGAGGGGGGCTATTGGGGCTAGGGTGAATGGGAATCGACAGGGTTTCTCTTGGCCAATTTCTCGGTGACTCCTGTACACACCCATGGTGCCAGCAGTGCCATTTGGAGGAATGTGCCTTTTCTCAGTTGGCACCAGTCATGTTTTATGTGCTGCCTTGCCTGTGGTGGGGAAGAAATTGGGCAGATGAAGGTGGTTGGATCGCAGGGGACCAATCATATTACTTCATCCTTAGACAAATGTTATACCAGCCCTTATTGCACACGCAATTGCTTTGGCGTCTCTTTTAACCAAAAGACTCTCCCTAGTCCCTGTTCCTGCACCGTTCATTTTACCAAAAAACTAAGTAATAAATTCAGAACAAAACACGAATGCAACACAATCGGTTTAATTTATAACGTTCTGTACAGTTCTACAACACCGATGTTCCTTTAGTCGCCTGTGTTGATTTTAATAAAGACAATTTGACCTGATCAGTCATTCACGCAGCACTCTCATTTTGTAATCTAATGCAGTTTAATATTCTCTTCACACTACACACATGCCCCAGTGTTTACACTAATTCCCTATCATTAATTTTCCAATGCGGGCATTGATAGCTTCAGGAAAAAGGGGGAGCCCTTGCTAGAGTCTAATGAATGGGACTTCTCTGCCTCCAGCAAGTGCCGGATAACCTGGTGCTGCTGACCAAAGAGGCCAGTCGCTTCAGTAAGCAGTGTTTATGGCACTCCTCGGCAGCTACAACACTGTGCAGGTTGTGTACCAGTCATGGTTGTTGGATTTGGCTTGGGGCTGTATGGGTCCAGACCAGCTGGCCAAATTCCCCATGGTAAAGTGTTCCTGAGCCAAGCAACTGGCAGGAATTTAGCTTGTAGACAGGTCTGGCTTTCTCAAGCCAAACTGTCTGATTTGAGTTCCAGCAGCGGTGCATGGCACCACTTTTTTTCTATGAGAGTGACCTTCTTGGCAAGGGTTACATACTCTTCACCTAAGGTCTGAGAGGGCCTTGGTGGCTGAAGCTACCAAGGAAAAACATTGTTCTCCACTGGAGGTTGGATTTTGTGATACAGGACTTGACAAAGCCTCCCTTTGTGTCTGTGTTTTCAGCAGAACTGAAACTTTAGTCTTTCGGTGCATTACATGGAGAGCACAGAGCTTATGCCAGACCAAATGGCTGTTTATCTGGTATGGATCTGTTGCAGGGCCAGACCCTGTTTAAGCAAAGGTTGTCCCGGTGGTTCACTGAGTTGTTCAAATTTGAATATCGGCTTAACATGCTGCCACAACTTTAAAAAAAAAAGAAAAGTGCCCATTCTACTAGATGAAGTCTTAGTCTCAGAAGGTTCCATCAGTTCAACATACAGCGCCCTGGATTTGGGACAGGAGTGCGTCTCCGAGAATGAGCCATCCACAGCCCAGGAGAGTAGGAGCTGGGCTTGCTTGTAGATTTAGTGAAGTTTCTCAGCTCGCTTGGGACCATACGACTTGTCCGTTAGCGATGTTTAATAGTTCATATTTGAAAGGGCACGTTGAGTAGTTATCATACCCGTGGTTCCCTGAAATTGAAATATTAACCATCAGGGTTGCTGTGGTGTTGCAGTGGCTCTGAGGAAAGGAGGCTAGAATAGCGACCCCATTATAAAATATTGCAATCACATGATCGAAACGCTCCTGCGTAATTCAGCATGCTGCTCAGAATCCTGTTCTTAAAGGGAAATAACCCATTAGTGGTGATGGTAAATATTTCTATTTCAGGGAACCAAGGTTATGATGATTGCACAATATTTCAGAGATTTATTTATTAATATTGAATTAAAAATGCTAAGAACTCAAGCCATACAAGAGATTAGAAAATATATGTAATTTCAGTTCCTCTTGTTTAGCTATGGTATGGTTTAGCTAAATACATTTGAATAAAAGGTTCACGTCAATTAAACAATTTTGGTCTGTACCAAGTAAAACGCACTTCCACATATTTTTATATGCAGTACTTTCAGTAGCCTTAAGATGGTGGTAAACACCATGAAATTGACTGCTGAACGTAGACCAAAGCAGTTTTTAATATAAATCATTAAGTGGAGAAGGGGTTTAGTTTTCCCGGCAGGCATTATGAAGTCTCGGTGCAAAATTAATCTTTGAGCCGACTTTGGGATAAAGGGAATGTCCGTGCGTGAATGAAATGTGGGGATGTCGACAATATCGCATGCTCTCCCACGGCATTTAAAATAAAATAAAAAAACTCCACCAATGCTGGAAATTCAAAACTAGATTAATTATGTGGCTTTACTTTATTGAACTTTTCCACAAAGTTAAGGCTGCACAGTAATTGTCAACTAGGCTTTCGGAGTCTCACTGTCTGACTATAATTTTATAATGCGGGGGTTGGCCATCACAATAATACTATATAATACACTTTTTTATTTATTTAATTTAATTTTTTTTACCCAAAGCCTGTTAGACATGTAACCTTGGATCTGACTTGTATTTGTCACCATTCAGGGTTCATTCAGATTTGTCCCTTGATCAAGAATACGTCAAAACTGTATATAATGGAATGCTATTGAATGTCTTTTCCTCTAAAGAGGTTCACTATTTTACTGCCAATAGTAAATTTGAAGGTCAAAGTGTTTCCAATAATAACTCAACAACACCTGAAGGTGAGGTTCTCGGTACTTTAATTGGGTCTACTGAAAATACACAACATGAAACACCAGGATCCTGTTCTGAATAGAATGAAGAAGTCAGTACAGATATGCAAAAGGGTGTTGGTACATACTGTATGTGATTTGCAGTTTTAAATGGAAATATTCTCTGTATAGATATACAGTATTAAAGAGAAGTGTCAGTACAGATGTGTAGCATGAAAGATAAGTCAGTACAGATGTGTAGCATTAAAGATAAGTCAGTACAGATGAGTAGCATGACAGATAACTGCCAGTACAGATGAGTAGCATGACAGATAAGTGTCAGTACAGATGTGTAGCATGACAGATAAGTGTCAGTACAGATGTGTAGCATGACAGATAAGTGTCAGTACAGATGAGTAGCATGACAGATAAGTGTCAGTACAGATGTGCAATACTGTGAATAAGGGCAGCGAAATGTGCTCTGAGTCCTACAGATGCAGGTACAGAGGTGCAGAAAAACGTGCTCTACGCATCCCAAATCACACTGGCTACGTTTCTTCTTCCAGTCCTTCCCTTTGTTGCATTCAGATTGATATCAAACAACCATTGCTCGTGGTTTGTCACGCCGGCTTTGCCTAAGGGAAGACTTTGCTTTAACAGGAATTCTGGAGAAAAGCATGAATGTACCAATGTACTATAAAACCACCAGAGTAGAGATGACACAAATGAGGGAGAGGGACTCTGAGCTCCATGAAAGTTTTTTGCCAAGCTCTGCAGAGTTGTCTTAAATATTTTATGCTCGCCCTATTGTTCACGAGTCTGAAAGAACAACTAAAATGTGAAGTTAGTGTTGTGAATAAAGTAAACCGGGCACTAAAATATCTGACGGTGAAGTGAATATGAATTCCCGGCTAAAACGGGGGCTATTCTAACATTGTCCAAAGTTGTGCTGATAATGGATGGCAACAATGACATTTTATTAGGCCAATCAAATCTATTCAGTTTTTCAGTTGGTTTTTAAACTTCAAGAACTGCACAATCTCCACCCCACCACCTCAGAAAAAAGAGATTATGAAACCTACATAAATGTACACTTAATTTACGCTTTTCCTTTAATAATTTTTATTTTTGGAGACTCTTGGGGTACTGGGCTTTTGGTGTACGCACAGCGAACGGATCGGAGAGCGTGGTGCATGGCGTAGAACCCAGAGAACCACTCTGTGGGTTCGCTCCGCCCACGTTTCTGATGGGAGAAACTGTACACCCAATACCACGGTGAGAGTTCAAGCTGCGGGTGGAGCTCAGGCATGGGGCCACAGGTCAGCTGGGGGGCGGGGGGGCTATGCTGCATTCATACCCGGCACTGTGGGCGGGCCTTAGGGTGCTGGGCCCGCCCATAGAACGTCATTGTTTTCATTACTAGGCCCCCCCAACGAAAATGAAATGCCCGTCCACTGATTTGCTTCTGCCGCCGGCTCTGGCTGCATGGTGTAAAGTACAAAATGATTGCAGAACAAGCTTTTGAACACGTACAAACAAAGCAAGTCGTTTTTCAATCTAAGCGCTGTCTTCGGGGTTGTCTCGTGCGCGACGCTACAATATTTTACCATATCAAACAAGCAACAGAAATGGGGAGGCAGATGTGTCATTACCAAAAACGCATGCAAGATCTGTTTTGTACTTTTGAACTTTAGCGTTCAAAATATCCTTTTTATACAGGAATTCAGATGATAAGAGTCTGACTTTTGGCTGACTTTTTAGGAAGAGAACTTCTTTGTTCTAATTACAAATAGCTGAATATAAATTGTATTTATACTTATAATTGTAAAATACTTGTGAATCCATTCTATTGGGTATGGTGTTTCAATGTGCACCAGTCTGGGCCTCAAAAATAGCTATTTTATAGGTATGGTCGTCTCAGTAACCACAAAGCATTTACTGGGATTATGTAAAACGCAGGGAAATTTGGAAAAAATAAATAAAAATTTGACGGTGATTTTTAGTCCAATTTATAATTTGTGTTATTGCTATCCAGAGCCTTTCCCTTTTAAATAAACATGCATTGATGTGTTAAAGTTTAATAAAGATGCCACATGTAAAACTGAAATTTGAAGAGACATTTCTAAGTTATTCAAGCATTTGTAATGGTTGTATGTGACTAAAACACATTTATGTCAACCCGGCATTCTCTCTGCCAAAAAGCCTCTGATTCGAGAGTAGGGAGAATTCAAACTGCAACCTCCAGAGAAAAGATCTTTGTGTATGAGCTGTCTGTCTGAAGTGTATCGTTTCACAGTGTGTAAGGGAAGTTTCTCAGTCCCAGGCTTCATTAGGACCACATGGGAGATTGGAGATTAGGTTTGTAATTGTTTTTAACATTTTTAAAGATACAACTATTTCAGTCAAGGAAAATAGTAAACTATGTTGATGGAAAAATGGAAATGGAAAAATATTTTAAAAGTGGGTACATTTAGATTCTGAATCTGAGGTGATATCAATTTTGCCTCATGGTCTGGAATATCTAAGGCATACACTGTGGGCAAGCTGTCACAGAAACTGTAATTCTCATCTCTGTTGTGGATGGCGTGATTTCATCACCAGATTTCCATGCTTTGTGACACTGTGTCTTGGACTGCCCCACTCTGATTGTTTTCCCACAGACAAATAAATAATAAAACACATTTCTCATACAACACTTATCAAAATGGCAGATATGCCTAAAGGCAGGCAAAATGTTTAACACCATGAGATGGTTTAGGGAGAGGGTTATTAAAACCCTTCTCATTTAACACAATGTTCCTCCACTCTCACCAACCAGTCCCCCCCACCCCCTTCCTTCAATGTCCTAAAACATGGTGTCAGAGAGTAACCATTTAGCTCAGTTGTGTTTACTGAGGTAAGTTAACTAAAACAAACAACTGTCCATCATTAACATGATAAGATATTATAAACAATTGACAGACACAAGTCTAGTCGAATTAGGAACGTGCATACTCGTGCATATCATATATTTGCGTATCCTGGCAAACTGTCATTCTCGTTACCTCATTAATCAGACAATTGAATGCCGCTGCAGACAATCAGGTCTGAATGAACAAGAAACACTGATTAGAGACTCCGTACAGGTGTGTCTCATTGCTGTTCTTTAATGGTTGTCTGCCACTGCCACTGGCACTAGCAACCAAAGCACCAAACGTTGCACGGCATGCAATCCAGTGAACAGAAAGAACCATATAAATATAACCATCCAAACCATATAAAAAGGCTCTATAAAAACACAATCATTCTATTAAAACCCATGAAATGGGTGGGGTACCCATTGATCACACGCAAGGGCCTGCCAGTCATTACTTTTTCCGCTGATTATTGACAGGGGACCAGTCAATGTTGTTGAGTAGAGGTTGTTTTTAGGATGAAGCTTGCTGATCACAGGTGTGTCCACAGCTCCGGATCTAAGGTGCATTATATAAAGTTTTACACTCAGGAAATACACTGAACTCACACCGCAGTCCTGTTTTTCCTGCTGTAACTGCACAGGTGACTGACTGTTCCTACAGGGGACCAGAAGAGGTTCAGCTGTTCAGGTAATATCCAGAATTTCTTAATAAAAAAATGTACCACTTAAATAACAAACAAAAAAAAAACAGAAATGAGATAGAATGCCGAAAGTACGCAAGATATTCCTGTTTGTTTTCCTAGAGGGTGGCTGCCAGTATCTGTGTCTTATTTGTGTGCCTTGTTCAGTGGTATTGCTATGTGACTAATGACATGTGACATACTGCCAACAAATTAAATTCTTACGTTGAGGATATAAAGAAGTTGTAAGATTTAAAACTTGTTATGTTTATTACTTGTGTAATGTTTAAGTCTCATGTGATTTCATTCAATAGGTTGCTTTAAATTTGCTTTAAAGGCAGTAGAAACCACACAACGCAAAATTTATTTTGAGGACCAGTCCCTTTGTGCCTCTACCATCTGAGAATTAATCTTCTGCGTTTGATGTTTACTGTTTTGTTATGAATTTTAAATGATTTTTCCAGCCAATTTTAATTAGTTTTTGTAAGGGTTAGGGTTACCAACTGTTAGTTTTTAAGATGCATGAAAATTAACATTAACATTAAAATGTACACTTTTCAAAGCTGACTGCAAAAAAGTATAGTAGATATGCCCTCACATACACACTTTGGAAAAGAGATTTACTTTTATTTAAATTGATATGTAATTTTAACATTTGTATTTGAAGCAAAATTTTACATGATTTATACTTCTATGGAGATCATGAATCATTTATATAGTAGGTTAATTCTTAAAAGAACGTTTGAGACTAAAGGCCAGACTCAGTCAAAGGTATAACGCTGCGATAGAATTTGTAAAAACATTCTCGAGATTAAAACACAAGAAAATCCTTGGGCAATAAAATTCTTGCATCATTTTATTTCTTCCACTCGCAAGTGCTATTAGCGGTTTGGCAAAATGTTGATCCTGGCCTAAACGTAAGAAATCGGGAGGTTAGTTTGAGGCTATCTGTCCTAATGGCTCTTTCACCTGCAGGCGAGGAGGGTGGGGGCTGTTTGGCGATGATTAATTATTAATAGTGGGTGGAGGGCTTTGTCATCCATCTGCTCCGTGCCTGTACATCATTAGTGAGCTCTGACTCGACGTCTGGAAATCGCACGTCTGTCACAGGAGCTTCGCCTGTGTTTCGAAGCACAGAAATTCGGGGGCACTGTTACAGCCCGAGGCGCTCTCATGTGTTCGACAGAGAAGGGCTGCGCCCGCAGTCTTCTCTCGTTGTGAGACTGCTGACACTGCCATTCAGACGGCTTCGTTTTCTCCTGACAGCTTTGAACTGACAACTGGTTTTAGATTCGCCAGGCATTAAACCAAAAGTATGACATGATTTTGCCGAAAGCACACGAGAAATGCATGCGCCAGTGAAATATACTGTTTCGATAGGCAGCTCAAGAGGCTGGTTAGTGAAATACCCTTTTCTCCTTCAGCGAAGAGAAACGAAACGGTACTCCCCAAAAATCAAAAGCACTGTATTGCAGAGACGCAGCAATCGCGAAAGCCCACTTGTTAAGAATCTGACGCGGCAGCTGGCTGGCAGTTTCCTGGGCGTCCTTGGACGTCGCTGCGCAGTTCTGTTGATCCAACAACGGGGAGTCTTCTGTCTTCCGCTCAGTCCTGGTAATTCCTGCTGTGGGCAATGACGAGGAAGCGTCACACCACAATGCAGTTCCGTGGAAACGCGCAACACAAAACAGAAGTCATTTAGTAAAAAAACTATTTGTTGTTTTTATTTTCCTAAGCTTATGTTTTTTTTGGAAATGCACATACACAGTCCGAATGCGACCAGAAAGATGCAGGGTGACTGGAGAGTAATTTAATACAACCAAGGCAAGTCGCAATGTTTCAAGATGAGGTGTAGTCAATTTAACCAGATTTAAAAATATTTCATCTTTGGCGTTTACTTAATGCGATGAAGTGAGCGTCCACGTACACCATTGGATACACTTTTATCCTGGAGTGCAGGGTTTGTTTTAGTTACACGTAAACAAGGCTGTAGGGATGTATATTGGTGCTTACTGAACAGTTAACATCTGTTTTGTTTTTGTTCATGGAGCCGGTCATAAATTACATTTCTTCACTGTTTTAATTGACTTTCCTTATCCGAGGCGAGAGCATGTGTTGTGGATAAGGGTAGAAGGGCCCTCCCCAAGGGCCATGGGGAGGTCGACGGGGAGTACCACAGGCATCACTGACATTCCTGGTTTTCAGGTTTGCAAGCGTTCTGGCACTTACCACTGTGTTTGTTACTCATACAAACGGGAGGGGGGGGGGGGGGGTGTTGGAAATTCAATGTCCCTTAATGTTTGTGTACATTTGTTTTTTTGTTTTGTTTTGGCCCTGATAACTTTTGTAATAGGGCTGGTAACTGATGGTCTGGAGAAGCTTTGTGGGGTATATAAAGCTGAGGGAGGGGGGGGGGGTGTCTATTGTGTCTATGGAATTAGCCTTTAAGGACAAGTTGTTGACTTTAATCCGTAAAATTAACAGCCATTTTGTTGCGTTGCTGTCTGCGTTTGTGGAGGTGGGTCGTTGTGTCAGCGTTTCTGCTGTCCGCGTTTGTGGAGGTGGGTCGTTGTGTCAGCGTTTCTGCTGTCCGCGTCTTAGAAGTGGGTTTGGTTTGGGTTGAACATGAGCTTCCGTTTGTTCCCATGTCTAAGCTGTGTAGCAGAGCAGACAGAAAAAAACAACATAATGCTTAGTATATATTTATTCATATTATTAGTGGGTTTTCATAGAGTGGTAGTTTAACAGAACGGTCAAATAAAACCCTTTCCAGCGGTTAGCAGGGGAGATAAGGACAAAGCAACTAGCCTTTCAAGCTGTATTTCAGGATAGCTTTCATCGTCAGTGGAGGTGAAGCTAAATATAATGAAATAAACATGGAGGAAAGAGACTGCCCTCCTACAACTATTTCGCCAAGCAACCCACACTATTGGTTTCCATTTATTCATAGAACCTACATACAGATATGTGTATTCTCTTGTGACAGTGTATTCTCCCTCGCTACGCTCTCCCCCTCTAAATATCCGCAGCAACCTCAGCTGACTAACAGGCGTCCGAGTCACGGCACCAATGTAACGCACCCTCATTCAACCCACTGGCTACTGGGCTTCCACTCCAGATTTCAGTAGAACTCATCAAAACAGACAGGAGAGATGATTTAGTTCCTTGTGCTGAAGACTTGGTCTGTGACTCAACAAGATAATCCTGATTTTTGTCCTTTTTTGACTACCTGAATTTGATCCCGGGCCAATGGTGGCCCAGTGGCCAGGGGGGTTGAATGAGGGTGCGTTTTATATGAGGCGACAAAATGCAGTCACACCACCCAGGGCAAATATGGGGCCTTGGTAATGTACTGAGGTGGCCAGCAGAGGGCACCAGGTTATTTCCATCATTTTTCCTGATGGCTGGGTATACTGACATACTCCAGTAAATTAAAAAATAATAATTTTTTGTTAGTGGTGGAAGTTAAAAATATTGGCAGATTCATATTTAAACTGATGTTCATCAGTCAAAGATACCTATCAAAATGCTGAAGATTTCTACCCTAGAATGAGGAACAGGTCTTCAGGATAAGGTTAAACATTTTTTAAAGCCATTAATGTCTGCTTTATAAATGGGATATTTTCATGTAGGAACTGTCAGAAAAATGTCAGACTGTTTAATCAGAAATGTTTCATCATGCATTACTGGTAAAAAAAATGGTTTAAAAAAAAAAAAACCTGAAAAAAGTTTCTCCTGTCATGATGTCAAATGGTTTTGCATAATAACTGATTATTATTATTATTATTTTCAGTAGTAAGTGGCACTGAAGTGCAGATTTAAAGCCCAGCTGCACCTCTTGATTTGTCCAGTTGGAGTCTGTGACTTGGCCAGTCTGAAGCCGTAAAACACACTCTAACAGGGGGTGGCCATGACTTATATTCCAATTTGACAGACTCTGGCTGCAATTAACCCATTCGGCAGAGTGTAACAATAACAGTTTTCAGTTTTTAACCGACAGCCTGCACGACATACACTGGGGAAAATGAAAAGACCTCTTTGTTTGGCTGGAAAAAAACCCCCCCTTTCATACAGGTAACTATGAAGAGGATGGACATAAGTTTTCTCAGTGCACTCATTTTTAAAACCTCCTCAAACTACACAAACAGCAGCAGCTTGGGATAAAGCCCCCATCCAGCAAGAAAGCTGTGATGTCTCAGCTGTTTTTAATGCAGCTTTGGTGACCACAGGCATTCCCCCCCCACCCAACACTCGTCCACAACTGTGGATGGTGAATGTGGGAATTCATTCTGAGCAGGGTGCCCTAGGCAGAAAAGGCGGCTCTGGTTGCTACTCTCGCTTTCACCGGTGCTTTTAGCATCCAACCTGACTTCTCGTCCGTCTTTTTAAATATTATTTGCGCCTGTTGTTTATGATTGGTTCTTGGAGGCTGATTTGGGTAAGGAGAGGTGTCTTTAGTGACGAGACCGACATCCATTGGTCTCCGAAATGTTGCTTAATAAGCTGGATGGTGACACAGGCCTGGGTCTTCTATCATATGACGGCATGTAGAATCTGGTTAAAGGCCTTTTCTAGATGAAAAACACACAAGCACTACAAAAATTCAGTAGCCGATGAAAGATTTAATAACGTTTCCCTTCCGGGCATAGTGCTACAAATGTAATTTTCCATACAGCGCCCAGAATTCACTAACAGACTCGCGCTGAGCCATATAATATTCCTACAGTGAAGCTAATGGTGTGAGACTGAATGGCACGTTGTTCATTATGGCCAATTACACACCCAACATATTTGCCAATGTGTCACGGTTACTGCTCTGTTTAACTGTGCCGTAATAGAAACTTTCCAATCAAACAAGCTTGTGGGGATTAGTGACTGTTGTCATATATGGTCAGCGTTTAATCACTCCTGAGTATGTTTCAGAGGTTCATGACCCTGGGCTCGTGGGCTCAAACATATTCACACCTTACTATTACCAGCTGAAGCAGCCATGGCTGGTCCTGGCCCAATTCGCAGCCCAATGGGCACTCACAACAAACATCACTTTTCAGACTTGAGTTTTCTGCTTGTGCCAGAGGGGAACATTTTTGGCACTGCGGTGTGTCTCCACACGCTCAGATGAGCCACCCCTGCAATCTGTCATTCTTGCAGTGACGATACAAAGGCACCTGGCGCTGTTTAAAATCCCAGATAACTCTCAGACACAATTCCAGCGTTTTGTTTGCCACGGAGTCCGTCTGGCCTCCTGTCTCCCTTGGCTTGCCCTGCGCACGGGACGCGAGAATGCAGAGGGGGGCACAAGTATGTCGTGGGCCAACTGCTTTGCCGTACTCAAAGCAAACAGTTTTTCATCCGAACCGCTGGCCTGTCAGAGTAACTCTCTCACACACTCAGGGTTTGTGTTCCCAGCGCGGAGATTTAAACAGAGAGGCCCTGGCAGCACCATCTGGTTCTTCTCTGCGGGCTCTGGGTCCGGGCGTGATGGATCAGAAAGATGCCCTTAACGGGACATGAGGTTTTGCGCTTTTCATCTCTCCGAGATATGATTCCCGTCAGGCTTTGCACAGGTATACCATAACCAAACCTGCTTTGGATTTTATTGGTCATTGCCCAGGGCAAATGGCTAAGCCCAGAAATCTAATAAAAAGGGAGAAATTCTGAGCATAGAATTGTTTTGGATTTCAATCTCAATCAGTAATAGCTTAAACACAGTATCTCCTCTTTAGGATTTTCTTTCTTTAAGGGACCAAAATGTCGTTATTTAAGTTAAACACATTAATTCTCATCCGTTCACATCCTCTAACTTCCTGCCATGAAGAAGAGGTAAGTATTGTAATTTTAGGAAAATTTAGCCAAAATGAGGATAGACATTGCTGTAGTTCTGAGAACTACCAAATCATAAGATATGCATATGTTGTAATTTTGAGATAACTAGCGAAACGGAGAACCTGCATTGAAACTGTGGCAAGTAAGGCTAACGTTTACATTTGATTTCTTTGGCTTCAGTAAAATCATCCAGTGTCGTGTTTATTGAATGACACAGCTATGCATTCATTGGAGGAGAGAATGGCTGAACAAACAAATGCTTATAATTCCACCGTTCTAAACTTCTGCGTGTTCCTCATCTACTGTCCGGCCGGTTTGTTCGTCTGAGGAACGAGCCGATGTTTTCATCGCCAGCATTGACAATGGCATCGTCTGTCTCATTGAGTAATATTTAATTCTTGATTATCTTTGTGATAATGTTATTGCCTCTCACTCACAGTACCCCTCTCTTCACATATTGATTTAGTGTCTGCAGGTGCTCTTATCTGCATTATCTGTACCACCACTAGATGTCCCTATTCAGTTTGTCAACACAGCAGTAGGTAGAGTAAGGTTGTTGTTTTTTCCCAGTGTCTTTCATGTTTGTTTCTTAATCTGATATTACTTAATCAGATATGTTGGCACTGAGCGACGCATTATCTGACAGTGTCTTGAGAGGTTTTTTTTTGTTGTGCACACAACAACAATAAGACCCAGCAACAAAAGCATTAGGGTAGCTTGTTCATTCCACCTTTACGTTGGTGTCCATATTTTATCCTCAACTTCCGCATTAAATTTTTTTAAATAATAAAAATAGTCATAGCTCATGGTTTTTTCCTAAGGCTATTATTTTATGGTGTTTGCTTTTTATCAGCAATTTATTTGGTTGGTGTGAGTGAATCTATAGTATCCAACTGATTCTTGGATCGCCTCTAACTGGTTTGTATAGTGAAAATGGGATCCATTAGGACTATATGAGGAAGTTACTTAAGGGGGGGGAAAAAAACTATGGTTTTGTCATCAAAAACATTCGCAGTCAATTTCGTTTAGTTGATTATTTACACATTAAATTATTTTACAGATAAGTGTGTCAAGCTTGTGTATTATACCTATATCTTATGAACAATGAATAGAAGTCATGGTTGTCCTTTGCTCAAGGCATTTTGAAATGCGTACATGACCATCTAAAACTGCAGTCGTTCCTCAAACAACCATCTAAAACTGCAGTCGTCGTTCCTCAAACAGCCATCTAATCAACTGTATGCACACTGACCCCATTCTGTCCAGAGAACGGGTGAGAGGGAGAGGTGTTACTGAATAGCTGAGCTCCAGCAATGTATCTTTACATCGTCTTCATCATTTTTCATCATGGTGAAAACCGGTGAGGGCTTACTGTGGGTCATCAGCACTGTCAAAAGACAACGTCTGTGCTGCTATTTTTTGTTCACTCACCAAATGTGTGTGTGTGTGGGTGTGAGAGAGAACCGAGACCATTGAGTATACAGTGCCTTGCAAAAGTGTTCCCCTTTTCCAATGATGTACCCTTTTGTTGGATCACCAATTATGTATACATATTATTTGATTTTCTTTCAAAACTAAAACGGAACACTTTTAGAAATGGAAAAAGTAAAATGTCTACAAAAAGCTGAATATAAAAACTAAAACCTATCGATTGAATGTTGTAATACTTTGATTGTGTAAGCTTTCGTACCCTGTGCCGACACTACAATGGTCGGTGTCACTTGATTTATTTATTTTTCTGCAACAAACGCAGTAAGAGGGACGTCATCCCCAACCGATCTCCTCCCTGAGCCGGCTGCTCTGTTTCTTCTCCCCAATGATGCTTGACTGTGCTCAAGCGGATCTTTACTTCTCTGCATCCGGGCCATTCTACAACCTTAACTCTCCGACTCATGGAGGACCTCATGGTGAAGATGGGTGCGTTCAACCACAGTCACTGGACATGCGGAGAGACCGCTCGGATAGTTGTCATCCGTTATGCTCAGTTTTGCGCTTGCTGCAAAGTAAAGGGGATTAAAAAAAAAAAAGATGCAATAGAAGTTATGTTTCCTTGATTTATTTACCATGTAGAGAGCATGATCACTATAGTGCAGATCAGGAATAGACATTATTTGATATGGTCTTGATTGCAAGTTCAAAGACAACCCAATGTGATAACTGCTGGGGGGTGAAAAGTTCTGCTGTATCAATGTGTGACTAAGAGTTTATGTGACTGTATGTGCATGTGTGGGTGGAAGAGAAACTTTTGCTATGGTTGAAAAA
>JAOVYW010018065.1:3702-19533 GCA_025775045.1 Hiodon tergisus | reverse complement strand
GTGCATGAGAGGTGTGGTCCAGGGCCCGTAGTGTGTGAGAATCGGTTTATATTAATGTGGGTGTGTGCATGAGAGGTGTGGTCCAGGGCCCGTAGTGTGTGAGAATCGGTTTATATTAATGTGGGTGTGTGCATGAGAGGTGTGGTCCAGGGCCCGTAGTGTGTGAGAATCGGTTTATATGCATCGTTACTTCTGTCACTTTGTAAATCTTTGTTCACCATTCTTGCTTTGCGATCAGCGTGTCTCTTGACACTAACGGTATTCACCACTCCATTGTGATTCTAATCTGTTTGTCCGTTATTCTGCAAGTAGCTGCCTATCCAGGAACAATCAGCCACAGTGTGTGTAAACCTGCTGCCACCTCACCACCAACATGGCCGCTTGGCTGCACTCATGACTCCTCTCTTTGATACCCTCTCTCACAATAACCCCCAGTGATTACCAGCAGAGACGCAACGGCCATCATTTGTTGACTTATAGGGTCCAGGCAGTCAACTGGGTGCATGTTTTGTGTCAGTCTACATTTTTAAGGGGGGGTGACAGAGCTGTTGTTCCTGCAGCCCTGGCAGGCCACAGGAACTGATTCTGCCATGTTTCCCAGTGCCCGGGTCCACAGAGCAGGTGCAAAACTGGGCTGAATCGCATCTTTGTGCAGGGGTTCAAAGCACCCTGACACATTTATTCTGCTCTCTACCATTCTTCGTATTGTCCAAATGCGGCACATTATTGGTGTTGCGTTTCTAGGGGTCATGGTGGTATGTTTTGTGATGAGACCAGAACGTAGTTTCAATGGGATGCTTTATGTGTTTCCCGGTGAATCGGGAAGCCGGCTGCTGCAGTCAGCACCTGAGGTTTGTGTCCACAGACAGCCCCCTGGCCAGGCTTGTGAAGGGCTCCAGTTGCTGTGTGGTCTAACTGCGCCATTCTCCCTCTCTGGACAAGTCCTAGTAGCCAGATTTATTGGCCAGAGCACCTGTTTCATTTTAGTTAGCGAAACAATACATCACCCTGCATCACACAACAAACACCACCTCTTGCTTTGGCTTGAATTGGTCCTTCACAAAAGTGTGAATAATTAATATGAATGTGTATGCTAGTCTCTTAAGCCAAAACCACATTGTCGAACTCAAACAAATTCAACTGTGTTAGACTTAAGCGTGACTTTGTTTTTGTTAAGAGGGTCTACATTTATCACCCCTAAAAGTAATGTGTGCAGCCAGTGATATGTTGCATACCAATATTTCATTTAGTTTCTCTGACAAACTGCAGGTTTGACCCACTCAGGCAGCCCCATGTTGAGAAGCTCTGGAACAGAATAGGGGCTCTGTGGAGATCTGGATTTAACACTGCAGCAGGGGCTCCAGCAGCCTCCCCTGAATTTCATGGAGCTCTGAACTCAGGAACTCCCGCAACAATGCTGTGGGCTGTGGTTGGATGACACACGCGGTCCAGCTGCTCCCCACGCCGGTGTCACTCCCCCCCCCCCAGCTGTCTAACCCCCAAACTGGGCCAGGGTCCAGCCTGGTCAACCTCCTGTCCCGTCACATGTGGAGTGGACCCAGAGCAGCTGGCAGTTCAGTGTTCAGACTAGCTGCTTTTGGGGGACACCATCCTGAATTCTTCATAGAGACCTTAAGATGGACTTGCATGGCAATTCTCCTCCAACTCAACTGGCTCCTGCAGACCTGCCCAAGATATCTTTGTGCCAAATTGGAAAAGTTGTTTTCTTAACTCTTATTTTAGCTTTAGAAATATATCTTCTGGCCTAGGAAGAGTGGAGGATTCCTGTTTTGTTGTATCCCAGCATCTTAGACCAAAACTGTCAAATTTGGTCCTCAGGTATCACACAGACATTGAACGACAACATTTGAACAATATTAACTTGATTAATTGCAGGTGAGGCTATGTTTCTTATGAGCACAGGTTAGACCGTTATTGCCCATACATCAAGATATGAATGCATAACTTATAGCTTAATATGTACTTAACGATGCCATTTTCTCTGCACACAGTCGTAGCCATTCTGTATGTAATAGAATGACCAGTGAACCACCTGTGTAGAAACACGGCTGATCCATTTGTAACAGTCTGGATGCGTATCAGCGTTGTTCAGGCTTGTTGTCCACAGACACAGTGTGTATATGCAAGCCTTCCTAAATGCATGGGTGTCGGTCATCATCAACGCGCGGAACGCCAGAGGAAGGGGGGCGAGGTCCCTGGTGCCGTGACCCGGGTCAGGCATGGCGGAGGTTCTTACAGGAGGTTAAGCGGAGACTGCAGTGGGCCTGCAGTCTGAGGACATGAGTGCGCCACGCGCAGAAGGTGTCAAGGGGAAAAGCATGGCTGGTTTCGTAGTGCTGAGGCTAATCATGCCTCTGCCGGAGAAGGTACAGCCTGTGTGGATGTAAAGTATGTGAATTTGGGAGTTTCCAGGAATTTCACATAGGTCTCTAACCCTGGTCCTGATGAGCCCCAATCCTGTTGATCTTACACGCTGCCCTAAATCACCTCTGTGGGAGGGTTTTGTTTTAGGGGACCAAAGTTTAATATTTAGGGAATGCAATTTATTTGCTAGATATTCCTGAGTCATAATTAAAACTCATTGAATCATGTAAGGGCTGCGTGGAATAACCAACTGGACCAGCTCCAGGACCAGGGTTGTGACCAAGTGTCAACGATGTGTCGGTATAATAAGGGTCATTAGCGCAGTACTCCTGAGTTTCATTCACTCACTCTTTTTCAGAGTGCACAATAACCCAATGAGTTTTTTTGGAAAAAAACCAAAATCAATATCTTCCCTTTCTAGTGTTACATCTTATTTTAAAATCACCTTTATTTCAAGGTGTCAACAATAATGAGAAAAAAAAAGCTTGGGTTTAGCTTTTAGTTTTAGTCCACCCTGTTAAGTCCCAAACAGCGCACACCGTAGTTTTGGCCCTCACAAGGTGACTTAGTAAAGGTATGACGCGTTGGATCAAAAACCTTTTATTGACTTATTTTTTTTCCTGAGAGATGCTATTGAAGGCTTTAGTTAACTGAAGACAGAAAGTTAGCCACTCCTGCAGCGTAGTGGACCATCTAATATCATCATCCAAGACAGGAGTGATAAGTGCCAGAAAGATCGGAATAAAATTCAGTTCCAGGTTAGGAGTATTTGGCAAGCCACGTTCTGGGGAATCACATAAGTACCTTTACTATATTTTGACCTTCTTGGAAAGGAGCACTGAAAAGTCTTCCAAGCCTCTCTTTACAGAGAGCTGAAAACAGGAAGCATTCAATCAGTTCAGCAAGGGTTATGTCTATCTCTCTCCAGCTCCAGGATGTTTGTAGCAATTCAGTGTCATGTATCATCATCACTGGGTTTCAGCAGCATTTTTTTATGCAACACATCTGCAACACATTTAACTGTTAGCACAGAGCCAAAAGACCTATTCCTCTGCTAGTGTTCATGCAATCAACAGCTGTGGGATTCAGTTCTAGCTCAGAATGGTCTCTGTCTCCCTGCTCTGCGCCGGAAGGCTGTGCCCTCTCTGACACAAGCACAAACGTGCACGAAACCCACCGGTGCTCCTGTGCACACATTCGTCTCGCGTGTTATGCATATTTCATCCGCTTCTATATGAGCGGGATCCAATGGGAGTCTATAAAGCCTCAGCGTTTTGTTCCACCTTCTTGAAGCACAGTTTTAAAACCATCCAGCTGAATTCTTAGACCTAAGAGAAAAAACACTTAAAAATGCAATGTGCCCACGTCAATGTGAAATGCAAGAGGTGGGGTGGGGGGTAGGGTCCTTGGGTGAACCTGGGCAGGTCGTATGACAACAATGCACAATCAATATTATGATGTCTTATTGGACTCTAGCTTAGCGCAACAGAACATCTCTGCTCTAGCTCAAAGACCACCGAGACAATTTAATAACTAAGACTCCTGGACGGGCTGACTCAAAAATAAGCTTACCGTTGAATCAGTGTGCTTCCTGCGGGCTGGTGCAGAGCCTTGTTGTGGCCCACTGAATTGCCCATTGTAGAAATGACATTTTACTGGAGTCCCAGGCCTGCCACAGGACTTGATTTATTACTGCTGGAGCTGTGGGTAGACCCCGGCCAGAGTGGCCTAGGAATGCACATCTTTGTCCCCTTTAACACTGCTTCGGAGGCAACCTAATCTCTTAATGCTTGTGGGTTGTGATAGGGCATATCCGCAACCAACAAGTCACTTCCAAATTCCCGGCCAGGCATGCAGGAACCCCTGCCTGTCATTTCAGCGCATTGCTCTGAACCAAGCTCTGGGCTGGTGTGGGAAGCTTTCCCACTGCTGGCTATTACTGGATCTCCACTCTTGCATAACTTGAGTGTTACTGCTGCCCGGGCCAGTTTTCACTACAGCTTCGGCTTAAATGTTTTTTTTTTTACAGGAACCCATTTAGTAGTGGCAGGCGCCAGTGGTACTGCGGACAGAGTCTCCTGGGACAGCTCAATAATGAAGAATCCTGCACTAAAGTACACTAAATGCACCTGAATCCAGAATTTTTCCAAGAAAATGTACACTACAGATGTACAATAAATTGTTAAACATCTGAAAATGCATACATTTGAAGAATACATTTAAAACCAGGATTGATTGATTTTATTTATTGGGGAGTTACATATGTTTCACTAACGGAATAGCAGGAGTTTTGGATTGTTCTTTGAAACGTCTTTTCTGGCTGTTTCCAGTTAGCGCTGATTGAAACAGCGTTTCGTGGGTTTACCTTAAGTCAGAGATATGAGCGTGACTGATGGTGCTTCTTATCTGCTCGCCCGGTCATGATGTCAGGGACTCTCCCCTTTCACTTCTGAACCCTGACCTCCCTGCTAAGCTATGAAGAAAGTCAGCCTTTACTTTAATCAGAGCCAGAGACAGTGAATCTATTTAAAGTCCTATCCTCCTTTTAATGTCGTCTCCCTATTTGAAAAAAAGTAACTAAAACCTACCTGTGACTTCATGCAGGCTCTTGGTCCCTAATTAAAACGTCCACAAACGGACTTAGGGGCTGAACCGTCCTATGTTATCCTCATACCGCCCCCCACCCTCCACCCCCCTTCCCCCCCAGACTTTGGGCCGGGACCTCGTCTCAACGGACTGAATGGGATTTGGGAGGCTGTCAGACGTAGATCTTTGATGTGCTAATCTGCGGAGCTGTGGGCCCTTTTAAGAAAACAAACGGTGCTCTGCACGGCGCGGTCCACTCACCCTCTCTCCCGTGACAGATGGAGAAAAGAGTATCAGGCAGAATCCTGGTCGATAATGCTCTCCACCCTGCCGTGTGCCACGCATACCAATCCACCTGAGGGCTGAAAAGGAAACCCCCATATCAACTACACTCAAAATGTCATTCATTTCCAGTGTGTGCGCCTGGGCCAAATTCTGCATCCCGTTCATATACCGAGAGGGCAAAACTTAAGCAGAGCTGGTATGGATTATCAGCTGAAAGGTTAAACTTCTGGGTCATTACAGTTCCTGGAGTCATGAGATACCTTCGCAGGGCAGGTACTAAACCTCTCCGAGCTGTACTCCCTCTGAGCCTGGTTGTCAGACAGTAGTTCTGTGGGTGAAGAAAGATAATGATCAATGACCTTCTCCTAATAGAGCTGCAGTTGGGGGGAAAAGACAGAGCATGTTGCTTCGTTGGCTCACAGTCACATGGAACGGTGTAAAGTGAGTATTCTTTCCTAATATCTGAAATAAACCTATTTTTTTATGTGCAATGGATTTATTCAACCTTGCAATATTCAAAACGAATACAACAGGACACATACCATAGTAGGAAAAGACAAGTGTATCTTAAAGTATTTTTACAAAGTATTTTTCTCTGTACAGAATGGAATAACCTCAATTAAAAAACACTTTCATGTTTTCCACTCCCACCCTCTTTAGCCATTAAAATCAATTAACGGCTCCATGCTGGCACTAAAGGGGCTGATTGCGGGTGTTTACCCAGCTGGTAGAATGGCCAATGCCACTCGTATTTGCACAGAAGAAAAACCTTCCAGACACTGGCATCCTATGAAAGAAATGTTTTTTGCCCAGCATGAAGCAAACTTGCAAATAAAAACTGTTCACATTTAAAGCACTTGCCAGATTTGAATATAATGAGTTTTGGGCCAATCTCTGAGGAGCAAGTTCATCAGTGGGCCGGGGAGTCAGCAGGAGACAGTTACTGCTTTTGATATCTCCGTTCCCAGCTAATACTCCACTTCACCGGCCTCACCTCGTTAGACACCTCTGACAGCCACCGAAATTGCTGATAAATCAATGGGCACTTCTGTGTCATCGTTCACTTTGAGAAAAGTACTTTTTTGGAATCCATATGAACTGATTGACTGTTTAAATAACTGAGCCTAATAAGATAACATCATTCGATATGCAAATGAATAAAAGCAGCGCTTTTAAAAAAAAACTTATTTAAAAACAAAAAAACAAAAAAACACAGCTTTCGTGGATTCTCGAAGAAAACTGAGGGGATGAAATAATAAAAAATAGGCAAATGGACAAAAAGGAGCAAGTAAACAAACTCAGCGGCAAACATTGGAGGCAGGGCTGGTTTCAGCTGGGGGGATGGGTTGAGGTCATTGGCTTCATGATAAAAAAAAACACCACTGGGCCCTCTGTCTCCATTTCCTGTCTTTGTGTCCCTTTCAGCCGGAGCAGGGAGCCAGCCTGCCACTCACACTAACCCCTCTGTATGACTGACGGCTCAGCTCTAAGGGGAGGGAAGGGAGCCCCCCTCCTCTAATTGACTATAATAACTGACCGGAAAGTCAATGGAGGGCATGGGAAACGGCACCACCGCGATCGCGTATCTCTGCCAGCTCAGAGCGTGTTCTCGTTTTATTTCTGCAAAAGAAAATCTTTTCAGTAAACGGTCGCAAGAAGGGGGCAAGTGTTCAGGTTAGCATTTAGAACCTTTATGGTATGACTCTAGGCAGGCATAGTGGCAATGAACTTAACACTTTTCTTATCCAGCCCAAATCCTGCAGTCAGTGAGTAAGGCAATCCAGCTTTGTTTAGGGGTGTAGAGTCAACCCCTGTGAGCAATGAGATCACATTTAATGGATTAACACCAGCCATGAACTCCTTTGAAATGCAGTCTTTTAAAATTATTTGTTAATTTGTTTTTTTACTCTAGTAAAATACACTGAGGAATCGCCCGGTTTGATTGGTTGAGAGCCACCAGGGTGGAAAGAGAACCGGGGCATCCGCTTGTTGTTTATTTTCCATTTTAAATCTGTATTTTAAAACACTGTAAAATACCAATACTGTAGTTTTCAAAGTTTAATTATAAATGATATATATATTAGGTTCAAGGTTCCTACCTTTATAACTTCTCAGTCTGTTCTGCATGAGGGTAATAGAGCTTGATACCAGGCCCCTCCTAAGTATATCTGGTTTAATAAATTTTTTTGATCAATCCCTAACCCTAACCATAACCTTATCCTTAACCGTAACATTTGTCTGTGGCCCTCTTGAGGGTATATCTCTTGCTTACTTTTTAACTTTTGTAACTGGAATTTATTTCCCTGGTTGGTTTAAAATTAAGCTTATTCATCACTAAAAATAATAATTAAAATTATGTATTTGAAATAACCACTAAGTAACATAAAAAAACTAAAAACAATTGGATTTATATTGCAGCATTTCACTGGTACTTTGGTTTCTTCCAGTGTTTCTAATGACAGTTTACATCATGCACCATTGCAGGACACGCTGTTAAAATAATTGGCTTGATTTCTGATTTTGTGGGCCCTTTGCAGTAAAAGGGTGTTGATCTTACTGGTCTTGGCAACTGGTGGAAGCACCCACTGACTTATGGATCATTTGGTTAATGCTGAATGACAATTGATGGAAAACCATTTTTCTCAGCTTGGCACAGCTTCCCTTATTGGACGGGACACTGCTGCAATTTAGGTTGTCAATTAAAACGTTGAATTTGCTAAACCACCAACCCCCCCCCCCCCCAAATTCATGATAAAACATTGATTGTTGCCCTAGAAATGTGGGGTGATTTTTATCGCTGTGAGCAATGGTTTGAATGCTGAACGGGCTCCAGAAATTGTTACTGACTTGACAAGCCCTGGAACTGCCAACGCTGACAGCTGTGGCTACCCGAATGACCAGATCATGTCTGTATGGGCTCCATTCTCCTCCCAGGATGAAAAAATGTAAACACCACTTGGGTCTCGCCACGCTTTCACAAGTGATTTAATTGGCTTAGCCTTGCCAGTGGTTATTTTGAGGGCCCTCAAATAAATGGTCTGGTTTGAATCCAGTTTATTGCTCAGCTCTTCGCTGAGTGGCTTATCATAGAACAGGGGGAAGATAACCATGCTAACCGTTAGCTCAGGCCAGTTAACGGCCAGTTTAAATTCTAACCTGGAGCAGGTTCTTTTCATGTTCAACACACTACGTCTCTGTTCCGAATTCTCCCACACTGGGGCTTCTGGAGTGTGTACAACCTCTTTAGCACAGATGACGCCCTCAGAACCCTTTTCGATCATTCATCAGAAAGCCGTTAACTGAAGACTACCTCCCTTTTTCGTTGGGACCTGTTACAGTTATCTCAGAAAGGAAGCACCTAGTCAGAGCTGTGTGCAGGGAGTGGCAGTCGAGAGTAGAAATAAAGACAGCGGTTGGTAAGTGAACGGGGGAATGCAGTCACCGAAGTGTGTGGATCATTTCAGCTTCAGAGCTGCTTCTGCTGCATCTGAGAAAGTCATGGTCAGTTGAATCGATTCTCACTGTGAGCACGCGTTCCCTAAAGAGGTCAGCCAGTCCCTGTTCCACTTGTATTAATGCCGTCACACGATTCAATAGATCACACAAGATGTCACCAGGGTGATTTTAAACTGGCCAGTGGGGCTAGTTCTTTGTGAGCCACAGGACACATCAGAGCCTAGTTTGGACAAACTGGGACATGGTAATAAATGAGGTGTGGTCATGGCAGGTGGAAATGGCATCCACCCTCTGCCTCGATTGGCGTTTTTTTGTTTTTGTTTTTTACTTTAACAGTATTGGATATCTGATTTTGATTTAATGAATGTGGTCTATTTAGTTTATCATTCCAGGGTGATCGGTGTGAAAATAAGTCAGCAAAAAGTATGATCCAACATGGAGCGACTGGGGAAATATATTGTATGTGGCTCTGCATAAACAGAAACCAAGTTAGCAAGACATTAAGAAGACATACCTGAAGTGTAGGACCTTAATTGTCAGAAGGATTTTTAAATGAACTCGAAACCAATGCAGGGTGTCCAGTTTCTGAAGGGGTTTTTCTTCACCAGGAAAGAAATTATTCTGTCATCCACCACAGTTGTTTTTCGTGGTCTTCCGAGTATTTTGGTGTTGCTGACCGCACCAGTGCATTTTTCTTTCCACACCTAATGTTTTCGCTATCTCTTAATATCTTTTGCTATGGGTTTGTTTTCAGCCTAATTATGGGTTGCTTCACTGGCAGTGATAGCTCTTTGGACAGATTCCAATTGCAAATGCCACACTTGAAATCAAATCTAGACCTTTTATCTGCTTACCTGTAATTTAACTAATGAGGGAATAACACACACCTAGCCGTGGAACAACTAGGACAGCTGAGCAGCTTCAAGTTAAGGATGTTCTTGGACCTTTTGTTGCACTTTAAATTTCAACTCCAAATAACTTTGTCAAAGTCCAAATATTTATGGACCTGACTGTATAGTGTAATTAATACAAAGTGCAGTAAATTCTAATAATTAAATTCTTTAATCTGTCGAAAAATCTGTAACCTCGACAGTATATGTCATTTCGATTTTGCCGTAATTATAACTAGCACAATTGTTGTTTAAGTATTGCACTGTTATGTAATTTCTAGGTTATTGTTTGAAGAATGAATCTTATTTACAAGAGATTTTTATTGCTTTGGCTATGTGACTAAACTATGAATGTTTATGCACAATTTACCATTCATGTGCTACCCGTATCCCCCTGAGCATATTGTAAGTTTATCTTGTTAGGATATCGTTGCATCGTACATTCCAAATGGTGCACTCTCAATCATACTTTCGCTGCACATTATGTGTATGATTCAATGCGTATTTCTATTTACATCTAGATAATTGCACGCACTACTTAGAATATGCACACATTTTTATCAATAAACAGACACGGTTACAGACTTTGCAATATAAATCCGTGGAATTTCCAATCTGCCTCCAGGTCTGCTTTTCACACGAGCCCCGTGGTGCATGAGCAATCTTATCAGCCCTGCAGCTACGCCCAGCTTCTCCCATCACACTGAGGATAATGGTGACTCACCCAGACACCACAGTACTTCTCCAAATGCATTGCCATTATGTATATTGATACTAAATTGTAGAAGACCCATTGAGCGTTGCGGAACACATGTAGAGGAATCAGCTTCAAGACAAAAACAACTACTACGGATAAAATGTTGACATCCAGCACGGTAAGATTGAGGCCATTTAATAGAGTAGAATTTCAAGATAAAGAGTAACAATTACACCTCTGACAAGATAGACAGACCACCTTAGTCAGCTGCACAAGGAGATTGTTAGCTCTTGTTACAGGACAACCGTTTCAGTGCTGCTTAATTGACTAAAGCCAGATTGTATGGTATCCGAGAGTGAAATGTGAGATAAAGTTTTACAGCCATGGCACATTTTGCAAGATAAGGTAAGTTCTAAAAAAATATATATATCTAATTAAATTTAAAAAGATATGGAATTGTCCAGAGTTGTATTGGGCTTTTCCAGCACTGGAGTTGGAACAGATTTTTAAAATCTAGCAGGGAGCACACCGGAGCTAAGTGAGTCAGGTTTTATGTCGGGACCTGAATAGTAGAATGAGGGAAAACAGGAGCCAAATAAAACAAATGAAGGGGCCCTAGCGCACCTGTGGTGGGCCGCGATAACAACTCCGTGATAGACGCGGGCGAAATCTGCGTTAAGCAGGACGGAGGAGAAAGCCTGCAAAGACTGTTCTGTGGAACGGCAACAGACTTGAATACTATCAATCTTAGTTGTAATAAAAAGTCTAAGATGGTGTTGTGTAAGTAAGATGAAGCAGGTAATGCACCAGGGAAATTAGGCTTCAGGCACCTAATTATTAAAACTTCTGCTGTGCTGGTTATTGCCAAAAACAAAAATAAATAACTAGATAATTTCCACAGCAACCCTGTCTTTAATCACTCCTTCCACGACTGAAACTCTACCTTCAAAAAGCTGGTTGGCCCTACGTCCACAGGACACAGACTGTGTTTAAGCAGGGGCCAAGGTATCAAAGACAAATTGAACTGTGGAACAGTTTCTATTTTGTGGTGCTAGCTTAACGCTATGGGGGTGTTTCTCATCAGGGAGGACTGGAAGACAAACCCTGTGCATGACGAAGACCAACAAATCGGTATAAACTTCAACGTTTTGCAGCTCAATAACCCAAAGTCATTGTCATGAGACAAAGCTGCTCTGAGAATAACACGGAAGATGTCCTGCGAACCTGAGCAAGCTTGAGGAAAGCTCCAAAAAATGGGCGGAAATGCTCCCGTAAACTGCTGTGTAAAGTTGGTTGAGATGCATCCCAAAAGACTTCCATCTGTATATTCCACCAACAGTGCTTTGTCTGAAGATTGACTTGGGTCTGAAACTCATGCTATAAAGATTATTCAGTTTTTAGCCCTCAAAAGTTGTCAGTGAGAGTATTCCAGTTTTGAATAAAATATAACACGATTTTTAAAAGTGTGCGTACGCCATCTTTAATTCAACTGGATGGCCCGTCATCGAAAAGGACTGCACTTTAACAAGGCCCTGTATCCCCATTCCCGCGCGACTTCAGGCACTATCCTCTGACAGGCATGAGCGGAGACCTCTCGTCATGTGACCCGACAGTGCAGGATAGACTCCCCCGAGACTTCTATTCAGTGTGATCCCATCAAATTAAGGGAGAACGTTTCCTGAGAACGAACAAATTGGACACTAACGGGACTTGTGCCATTCAGTTGGGTCTGGCAGTAAAGAAGCTAGTGAAAACAGGAAGGGAAATAAAAAGGCAGGCATAAAAGGGAGTCAGTGCTGGCGCCGGTCCAAGGTCGAAACCAAGCTTTAATCAATAAATGTCCTAATGGGAAAGCAGAAAAGAGGACACGAGGAGCCTGTTTCCGCTGAGCATCCAAAATTGGCATTCAGAGGAATAGACCAGCTCAATGACAAAAAGGGACTTTTTCATCTGCAAATAGCTGTAGTTTCCAAGTAGGCCAGGGCAGTATGATATGTCAAATCACATATCTGTACTACAAAATAAAAATAAAAAAGAATAGAGTGTGCCCCTTATGATGTACATTATTTTGATTGATGAATGCTTACTTTAAATGCATGCTACAATAATAGTCACGACAGCTGCTAGCGACAGTAGCCTTATATTATATATTATTATACAGTATATTCGTTCATTCATTCATTCATTTTTCATAATCAGGGTACCTAACCCAGAAGACACAGAGTGTGAGGCAGAGTACACCCAGGACATCAAATTATCATACAGAGAGGTTACAAATGTTTAATGTTTATAGAAAACTACAGCTGGAGGCATCACGGCTTCTGGTTTAAAATATATAAAATTATAACTAAACACTATCAAAGCGATAGGCATCAATCAAGTCCCCTCTTCCATCAAAGAGTGATCGGATCATGGTTACCCAGAAACATCGGCCGACCCCTGAACCAATCCACGTTTGGTTTTGATTTAAGAACCATTACTGTCTCATACCAGTACAGACACAATTAAGAATTTCACATGATGAGCACCAATAGGATTATGTGCATGATAGTGTACATTTTTGACCCACAGCCACACGTCGTGGTGGAGTTTCGCCTCCCGAGGCTCTCAGAAGCATGGCCAGGTGGACCCGGGGAAGGGACTTCGGTTTAACAGTTAGGAGATGAGCTGGAACGGACACCAGCAGGCATGGCGACCCTCGACACTGGAGATGGCGTACACGGCATCTGTGAGACAGAAATGGTTTAATGTCTAATCAGTGACATTAGCAATGAAAATCTGACCTTACCTGTAAATCATTTAATTTAGGTCATTATTTGCATCTTAAATGGTCTCATCTGACATAAATAAGACACCATAGCTGAGAATTGCAGCAAAACTAGCAAACCCTGAGGCCTGTAAGGGGGTAGTAAGGGATGCGACCCACTAATGGTTATACACAGCGCCCCCTCCAGGCGTGTGCTCTTTTTTGTTCTCGTTTCTGCATCCTGGCACTGATTAGCGGAAGTATTTTAATTAGTTTTAGTTTTTACAATTTAATAAATGCTTTAGTGATTACTTTTTTAAAATGATTTTAAAACAGATAAATTATTTTGAAGATGTATGGACGTTAAGAAAGAAAGCCCTTCATCAGGTGTCAGTCAATGACACGTCTTTTCACATCAAACATATACATCAGCGTTAAAGGACGGTGTGATTGACAGTGACCTGAACTGTTTTTGATTCTTATTCGCTGAAGATGTAAAGAGTAGGTTAAGAGTAATGTGAATTTAAGTAATGCGACTGAATGAATGGTGTGGCGCTGGTCTGCATTCCTCCACACTTTTTGCTCCTTAAAGACCTCCTGGGTCTGGTAATCTCCCTTGGAGAAAGACTCCCACATGAGCACCTTTTCCTGTTATCTCTCAGGGTGAGAAGAGTCGTAACCGGTGGAACATGTCAAGGAGGACGGGCACGCACTCAAAGCCTCTCACCTGGACCGATAGGGAGGGGAGAGAACGGCCTGACCTCTCCCACAGGGACAGCCGGGTCTCTCCCACACAGGGATTGGACAGGGCTTTAAATCTCTACTGCCCGCGCTGGCCCCAGTGAAGAAAGAAAAGAAAAAACACTATCCCTTGCGCTTGCATTTCTTAATTAAGTTTTAATTTCCTTTCAGTGGATGGACTGTTTTAGGGAGGCTTACCTTTCCGGGGGCATGGGAGCTGGAATTATATTTTCATATTCAATAAGAAAACATTCTCGTGATCCCCTGGTCTCGTCAATCCTGGAGACACTAAGGTCAAATCACAGACATTGCTCATAACACCTAGCATATTATTTACACTTTTGCTAGACTTTTGGGACGAGTTCAGACTTTAATTACAGGAAGCTGGCTTGCAGATGTAGCCTTCAAAAAGCATCATTTGAAGCACTGGCACAGAGTGCGATATTGTTTTTTTTATCTACGAGAGCACCTTCTTTGAACCCTCACGTTGTGTCCTTGGGAAGAGGCTATTTCCCATTATATTTACGATAAAGGAAGGAGATGACAAGGAAACCATATCTTTTTAAAATAAGCTCTTCTGTGCTTTCTGTTTTATTTGTATTTTTTTAATCTGGTTGCAAGAGGAAGTTAGTGCATCATGCTTTTGTAATGGAACTGGTAGACTGGGCATATCAGACAGGAAGTGAAATATATGATATGGCAAATTACCTTTGATATGTATTTTCTGAACCTAGAAGTAAAATGTATACGTTTTCTACCCTGTAGCATTTTGTTGTTAGCATTTTTTTCTACAAAACAACTGTTAAATTCATATAACTGGTACATTCATTAATGAGGGAGTGATTTCTTTTTTATATTGGCTGTATTTAACATATCTCTCTGTAAAAAAAATTTAAGTATTCAATGCGATGATGACAAATCTGAATGTAAACTACAGATTATCCAGATGTAATATACACAGTCATTCTGGATTTAATTGACACGAGATATTTCATTGAAAAAAAAAACAGTGAGATATCATACCTATCTACAAATACTACCACTACAGCAAAAATACACAGAGGGTTAGGGTAAGGAAAAGCTCGTTTCACAGCAGGAAGATATTTTTTTAAAACTTGTAATAGCCAATTATTTTTCTTTTTAAGAAAAAGAACACAGGGGTGTTTGCTCTAATTGGGAATAGCTTTAATGGTTTAATTTGTTTTATTTACCTTAAATAGCCTTTAAAATTCAAAAAGAAGTTTCAGGAGGAGATTTTATGCAACTGGCCTCACACTTATATTTTTTCTAACATTCACAATAGAATTGGAATTTGTTCCAAGTGCCCGGATTGTTTGCGACATTGTAAATATGCTAGTGCTGCTGTATGATGACACCCAAGTGCCCGGATTGTTTGCGACATTGTAAATATGCTAGTGCTGCTGTATGATGACACCCAAGTGCCCGGATTGTTTGCGACATTGTAAATATGCCAGTGCTGCTGTATGATGACACCCAAGTGCCCGGATTGTTTGCGACATTGTGAATATGCCAGTGCTGCTGTATGATGACACTCAAGTGCCCGGATTGTTTGCGACATTGTAAATATGCCAGTGCTGCTGTATGATGACACTCAAGCATGCAGCCGGCCTTGAGAGGCAGGAAACGCAGCTGTACTGCTTGTTTAGGGTTGTTTGGGGCATTACGTTATGGCATGCAGGTTATTGCAGTTATCAGTCTGCAATGCTGAAAATTGGCTTTGGTAGCTGCATGAAAACTGGCTTCTTGAGGGCGTCCTTGACTGTTATTTTACCACTCTCGGTCCCTAGTAGCAGGCCGAATGGCGTCCATCTTCTGGTTTCTGCCGTTGTTGTCTTTCTGTTGCCCCATGTGATTCCCTATTGGATTATGACATTTTTAGACTACAAATGGCTAAAAACAAGTTAAAAGTAGTATCCACTTCAGGCAAAAGTCCACCATGGAACAGTTGCTAATTTGCTGGCTTTGCTGGGACAACCAGTCAATATTCACTGCAGGAATATTGTGTTCTCATCAGAGATGCAAGG
>JAOVYW010018055.1:0-34747 GCA_025775045.1 Hiodon tergisus | reverse complement strand
TCTGCGCCATCTTCTGGTTATGTTGAGAAAGTGCAACATCATGTGTAGGTTAATGATGACACAGCCGGCATGTCAGAATGCCAGGGGCAGTCCATTCCTTCATATTACAAAGCTGCTTTGCACAGCTTAATGGATCCGAAGCAATACACTACAGAGGGGGCAGAGGCGGAATTAATCTTTCTTTGAGAGGTCGGGCCGGTTGCATGCAGCTCTGATTTCTACGTGCTTTCTGGGGCCTTGAGTCTGGAAAGGGGGGGTTAAGTGTGATATTTTGTATCTAAAAGACAAAACATGAAAGGAGAGGCGCTTCTCTTTCACCTTCGAGTCTCTGCTTGCGCAACTCTGACAAACTACAAAGTACTGATTGCCACATTTAAAAAGACAAGCAAAACCACTTTCAGCTTCTTAACTCTAATGTGCTTGTTCTAATTTCGACCCTGCGTACTTAGCGCCACGGACCACATTACGAACACTGACTGGGTGACTCGGGACGCGTGACACAAGATCAGGGCTCGCGAAAAATTCTTCAGAGGGCTTTTAAGCCAAGCGCACAGAGGCCTAAAAAATGAGGTTTTCACCTTGGGGGCACTGTGCACTTTCATCCACTTGACATTCATTGTGAGAGGGGTGCACTTTCGGCTCTGTGAGCTTCCCGGTCCGAAGGATTGTGTTTTGTAGCTCACAGCGCACTAGGTTGCTAAATGAAATCTCACCGCTCCCTATCATTTTCTGGATGTGGTGCACTTATTTTTAGAACATCACTGCACCACAACATTTCATAGAGGCAGTCCTTTTCCCATTGGCCATATCATGAAAACACAGTGAAGAAGACTTGTGGTTAACCTCTCTAAAACCACTGCAGAATGACAGGGCAACTCTGTGCAGGTAATCCCACTGCATGATCCGGAGACCGCAAGCGGCCCAGAGTGTTCGGCGATTTGTATTACATCATTGCTGTTTTGCGAATGTCGGGAGAGAGGGCACTGCTTTCGGCTGTGTTTAAATGGGAATTTCGCTGTGATTCATTCCCCTCAGCGAGTCCCACCCAGTTCCTTTACCGCAGGCCCCCGAGCCTCAGCGTTCGGGCTGCTACATTTTTCCTCTGCGCCTCGTAAAAACCAGTACAAATTTTTTCAGATGGAAACGCCAAGCATTCACAGCCTTTTCACCTGGGAATTTGCTATACCTGGTATACGTCCCTAAGGGCACATGACTTCCGTAAATACATACTTGGATAGGCCAGGACTTCACTGAAGCAGTGATGTATTTGATTTATTTCTTTAAAAGAAAGAATTTTGCTAAAACAATGGGCACATTTCTCTCACGAACTCCACAACTGCACCTCTATCTGTAACCACACAAAAATCCAAGGAAAAAAATCAATGACATATCCAGTTTGTTATTCCCTCCTTCGTACTGGGGATTGTGAAGTGTTGCTCCATGCCTCTACTGCACTCTCCAGTTTGATTCACATTTTCCAACCCCCCCCGCCTCGCCTCCTTCAAGACCTGGCAACACCGAGTCGAGCGCGCGGGGAACATCTGCCCAGCGACGTAGGCCCCCGGAACGTCCCGGACTGCCCCTGGAGTTGCAGTTGGGCCCAGCTTTCCCCGATCTGGGAACACCTTTCTGTGACCTCCTCTAATACAAGCAGCTTCTTCTTCTTCCCACATCTGCATCTGGTTATAAAACAGGGCCTGTTACATCATGACGACACAACAAAAACTTGGTGGCTTTTTGTTTTTGGCTGGCTTCAATTTTTTTTAGTACATACAGAGAGAGATGGAATGTGTATTGTAGTCTGTGCAATGCTCCTAATTAAGTTTGCCTGGGCTTCATTAAAATTGGATTAAACTGTGGTGTCTGGTGATGGAAAAATAGCAGTTAATTTATCAGCTGTTTTTAAAGGATTTATCCATGAAAGAGTTTTTACTGGAAAAAAAGATGGATAATGTCCTTCTGTAAATTCTACAATGAAACAGGTAAATCCAACAGCTGCATATTTATTTTAATCCCTGTTGGAATTTATATTTGTGTCAAACCACCTGTTAAAACAGAAATGTCTTTTTTTATTAGCTTACGAGTACAATACCACGAGACACAACTAAAATAAAGAGTGTACAAAACATTGAGAAAATACGCTCTGACATCAGCTCAATATATACGTACACGGATCCAATAATTGTATTATTATTTGCTTTGTTTTCATCTTTAACAAAACAGAACTGAAAAATCTGAGGTTGTATGTGGTTCTTCAGAACTAACCGCGATAGCAATGTTTCCAACGACAAACAGGCCAGACCAATATCTACTTTAAACTACATTAGAGAAACCACGTATAGCATCACGGTTACACAGCATAGTTCAGGTTTAGGTTTACGTCCTTTAAAGACCAAACAAAAACCCTGCACAGTCATTTTTATGGCTTTAAGCTGTTAAAATGCGTGTCTGTTTTATATAAGTTGTACGTGACTTATTTATGTGTATGAGAGCCACCACCACCACCGCTTAGATTCCTGGTGCAGCCCTTTGTTTGTTTCACAGTCTGAAATAGCAGTTGGACAAATAATTGGTGAGAGAAATGGGTTTCACACTCCTTTTTTCCTTATAGAGAAAAATGCTTATGCTTTTTATGTATATTATAGCCCTAGAACACCTCACGAGTTATGAAAACATTGTTGCATTCCTTATTTGTGCACTGAGAAAAAAAGAAAAGAAACAACAACAAAAAAAAATATATATAAAGGCATTCCAGAAAACAAAACACAAATATAGGGGCTTGGAATGTTAATCAGTCTTTATGAGGATTAAGACGGTAAACTTATAAGATACGCAGAGGGGATTTGTCAGTCTGGAGCAAGGCTAAGACACAAGCATGTCAGCTAAATTATGCCCCTACAGTATATTTGTGAGGAAATACGGTGTAAGTGACAAAAAAAAAGACAAAAATGGATGGCGTGGTGTATTAATTCCTGGAGCGAAATGAACACCTGTACTTTCCTTACGGTGACTCACTCGAGACTCCAAGGGCCTGTTACCCTTTGCTGTTCTTGGTTAGAGGCTGTGTTTTTTTTAAAGGTTTTGTTGTACGGATTTCCCACCAATATGCTGCCAACCTTCCCTTGCAACCTCCAGGCCTTCAGGCTCAGCTGGCTACAAAAGGAGACAATAGACAACAGCAGTGAACAATTCCACAACAGAGACTCTTCTGTTGGAACTTATATGAGGCTGAGGAAAAGGTAGGAGGAAGGGAAACGTGGGGATCAAGTTTCTTATGCCCTGACCCAATAATGCATGACCTGCTCAAGGAGATCCTGCTGAAATCCAGCCAATGCAGACTAGGGGGGGGACAAAACTAGCTGCCTATTCTAAGGCTAGGGATGGAACCCGTGCATTTGGATTATACCGTTCGTTTCTTCATTGTGCCACTTTCTTTCTATCGCTGAAGTAACACTGAAGTAATAGGAGGGATCAGTCAGTAGCGTTTAGCGGGTTGCCAAAGTTTTGATTAAATACTTTCATGTGGATACAATGCTATGCAAGCAAGTATTAACATTCACCGTGGTCCAGTTGGAATTTACACACTTGTGATAGTAGGCCATTGACTCGGGCTTTACGGTTTCTGATCGCCTTTTTAACAGCTGGCCATGTCTCAAAGCCCGAAAATAGATTCACAGAATTGAATGTGCTCATAAACCTCCAATTGCAAACACAGTTGCAAAGTTTAAATTGTATGATCTTTTGTACAAGAAAATGTCGATCTTGGGCTTCATCGTCAAGATAATCTATTTTTTTCATCACAAATGAAAAACTAGAGCATCTCTGGACAAAAAGGTTTTCAGAGTTTAGCATCATCGTCTTAACAGTTTTCACAGAGGAATGATCCATAGTGAATGATGTAACCGAAATGCTGGTACAATGCAGGTTTTAAGCTCTGCCTATAAAATAAGCAGAGATTAACCAGAGGAATAGCTGTCATGAACAGTGAAGGGGCTGAACTAACGGAATTATAGACCTCCTGTCAGCAAGCCTCCTCTGCGGATGCCAACTCCATCACAGACAGAGACAAGAAATCCGTCTTTCACCACATCTATCTAATTTGGGGCTAAACTCATAATAACAATAAAATCAAGTTCGACTAAATGCATTTCAAGCTGGAAGAACAGCTACTGTCAATATTGCCTAAACCAACCCAAGATCCTGAGGGTTTTGAAACGTCCCACCTCCTTATATTGCTTCAGTTTTCATCTTAATCTTTACAGGCTCATTCAATCTTTAAAATTGTTGTATTCTTAATCAATTTTGTATTCTTATAAACAGGAAATGTTTACTTGTGGAAAGAACCTTGTACAAATGCTTACTTTTTTGGTTACCTCCAGTGTCCTCTAAGGTAAATATCAATTCAAATATTTAATGATATTTAAACAACAAATAAGCCACTGAAAACAATGACTACTTCCATGTCAGATAAAGTTTCTGAAAGTTAAATACCATCTGCATTTACTGTGAAGACACCAAAAAGTAGACACAGACTGCTCAAACTAGGTTTTCCAGGAATCCCTATCATCATTATTTAGCAGAACTACAGATATAATCAAATCAACAATTTACAAATTAAAAATATTCACAGTTGATACAATTGTTCACCCCAACAAGCATACAACATACTTAAACAAGATACACAAGATTCACAGTTACATCTTCATACTGGAAAATTGGTTCCAGAAAGCTTGGTTGAAAACATGGCTTGGTTACTAGTAATCAAAGAGTACAATTACTGCAGTAAATTTTGGGTTGTTTGGTTTGTTAATTTTATGGTTTGAGTTATGAAGATTTTTTTAAATAATCATGCTGTGACTGGGTGTTTCCTCAACACACAAAATTATATATTCTATGTAAAATTGCCTGAGCAACATTTCTGATACATACATTGGAGTACATTAAATAAAAAGTAAAATAATATTTAGAAACTGCATGTACAAATTCAGAAGAATATGTGTGTGTATATGATGTACGATATAATCAAATCAACAATTTACAAATTAAAAATACTCACAGTTGATACAATTGTTCGGTACAGGGGCACGACGGAAAATGATGGCAACACAACAAACTCACTAAACAGGAAACATGCCGGATACACTGTGGAAACTACCACTGGTGTTGACCTTGTTAAACATTTATAAGAACTGTCTGAGACACTTTATTGGAGGAGGAAAAACACTTTGTAAAAACAAAACAGGGAGAGTAAACTAGCCTCTTGCCTGTTGTGTTCATATTTTCCAACTTAGTATAACAACTCCATTGGCATAAAAGCTATAGAAGTACAGGGGGGAGGGGGTGGACGGGATTGGGGACTGCACGAAAAAGTCTCGAAAATTTGCCCCTAGGCAAAACAGAGAAAATATGAAGATTTTTTTCTTTTGAAAGACGCAGACGCAACAAAATTGTTATTACATTATATACAACACCAATCATCCAAAAAAAATTGTGCCGAGGACTGAAAATGAACAAAATAAGTTATAATGGTATTTCTTGAGATACCAGTGCTATTTTAAACATTAGAAATGACTCCCATTATACTGGGACTTTATTTTGTCCATTATTTTGAGCAAATTGACTTTTTCCTAATAACCTTGGACAGTACAGCTATCTTGATGTAAAACACACTGCAGGGGTTCCCTTTTGCATAAATCTGATTTTCACATTCATACATTTCCCATATATCTCATATCTGAAAGACATGAAAAACACATTTTCAGAGATGTAATAATTTGAGTTGTTAGCCATTGTTAGTCGACCATTTTTGAAGTTTCAAATATTCAGGCTGAGAGGTATATTGAAAGCAACTGTAATCCACTCTCCTAACTGCCTAACGAACAGCACAGAATCAATCCCGATTGGTGGAGAAGCACATCCCTCCAACAGCCCTGCTAGCCCACAAGCACCTTGAAGTAACCAGAGGTCGCTGGTTTCCAGTAGCCACTCTACCCTGGGAAATGCTCAGCCAATTGTACGCCTCCTCTCCGTACTCCCGGTAACAGTAGGCAAACAACACGATTCAGATTTTAATCCGTCTTTACCATTCGAATCACTTTAGAATTTGATTTATAAATATATGTCATGTTCCAAAAAGATAATAAAAAAATACATATACATTTTCAATCTGAAAGGCTTGTCCAACTTTTGTGGAATAACACTTGAGATCTAAAAAAAAAAAAAAAAACCCGTAAAGCTTTGTTTTTCTTTTCGACATCTTTAAGAAACTAAAAGAGGGAAATAAAAGCGGGAAAAGGATGGATGCTTCCAGATGAGCAATCGACATCCGTGTTAAATCAGCTAGAGCGAAATGAAAAAAGCTATCCTGACTTCCATGGATTTGGGCTGTATTCATTTAAAGCTTAACTGTGAACCAGATGTCTTCAAAGCCTTATAAGGAGCATGGTCTGTTCTGACTGTCCACAGCGATTGACAGAATCGGTGGTGCAGATGGTGTTCTCCAGTCATGGATCTTGCGCATTCTAACCAGATACGTTTATTTACCTAGTGGAAGACCACTTACAGTAATAGATGTTTTGAAAAATAAATAAATAAATAAATCTTATATACAGTTTGACTCATCATTGGCTAATTATTCACCAGAGTAGCTTTCACAGGCACTAGAAACTAAATCTTTTTTTATTTTTATTTTATTTCTGGCAGTAACTACAGAACTTGGGAATTGTGGCTTTCTGAACAGATGAGAAAAAGAAACAGAGATTATTTTAAAATATGGGTGTTTGAAAAATTCTGCCATTGAGCTTTCACCTAATAATCAGATATTTACTTTGTCACAAAGCTTTGTTATTACTATTGATATTTAAAATAGATTTTCTTAAATATCTTCTGCCTAATAATCTGAATTTAACTTTGCGCCACAGTTTCTATCTTTTTAACACCAAGGAATTAATCGCCTTCATGCCTTGGCAGTATTTTGCTGAAACGTCTGGCTCTCAAGGAGACTTGCTTGGAGATTAATGGCCGCCACCATTGCCCAGTCTTCTTTACAAATCAATGTTTGATGCAACCAGACAGGGTATCGTGAGCAGTCCAGCTTCTTGGCAGTGAATGAGCACGCTTTCCTGTTCTGAGGGACAGCTCCCGACATGCGACTTGACGCCGCGAGACAGAAGAGCAGGCTTTTGCAGGAATCTGACTGTAGGTTACAGTAACAAGAGCTGTTAAGAAAGGGACGGGGGAGTTTTCGTGTTTGGTAACGAAATTACCAAGTGAAAACTCTGAAATCCCTTTTGGTCTATATACTAAAAAAAAAGACAATTTTGTGTTCATCAGGGCTAAGATAGATTTTTATAAAGGTCTATCTGAGTAACTTGAGACAGCGGTGTATGCCGTGGATGTCTGCTACAGACGTTGGATTCCCTCTGTATTTCCGTTAGGTCCACGGACACGCTCATTCCCACACGTGGCCCGACCCCAGCCGAGAAGCCCACTGTGCACCCTTGCTGAGCCTCAGAGTGTGTCAGGATCAAAACTCCCCAGGGCTCCTGACTCACTCACTCCCTCACTCACTCACTCGGAAAACCCCATCTCTCTGGCTGACCTTCACCATGTAGGGCTTCATCAAGTCATTCCATGAACAATAATGAATGCTGAAATACAATATATCTAAATCCCACAAAGCATGAAGACTGGGCAGTAGGCATTTCTAAATTGAATACTTCTAGACTTATAGCCATACGTTTTATATGTAAGCGATCTTATTATAAATAATTAAGGTTATGCCTTATCTGGAGATGCAAAGCAACATGATGAGTAACCAGTAAATCGCAGTAAAAGACTAATAAAAAATATAAAACAAACCCAAGACTGTTAGTGAATGTCTATCTTGAATGTCTTTACAGTGAAAGGTAAGAGTTATTCCTTTGACAAGTTTTAACATGACTGGATAAAAAGGGAATCATTTGGGTTTAATCACCCCAACAAGCATACAACATACTTAAACAAGATACACAAGATTCACAGTTACATCTTCATACTGGAAAATTGGTTCCAGAAAGCTTGGTTGAAAACATGGCTTGGTTACTAGTAATCAAAGAGTACAATTACTGCAGTAAATTTTGAGTTGTTAATTTTATGGTTTGAGTTATGAAGATTTTTTTAAATAATCATGCTGTGACTGGGTGTTTCCTCAACACACAAAATTATATATTCTATGTAAAATTGCCTGAGCAACATTTCTGATACATACATTGGAGTACATTAAATGAAAAGTATAATAATATTTAGAATCTGCAAGTACAAATTCAGGTGCAGAAAAATAATGGTAGCACACATAAATGTACATTTAGGTGCAATGTGTTACATCATGATTTTCTGCAGGCCTTGTGTACACACACTACAGCCACTGATGTTTAATGAACCCCTGAGGAAAGGTCAGGATTAGACTGTGTCCAAATCACCAGATGATAAAGCATGAGAAAATTAAATGTGATATCTAAAGAATATTGTTTCCAACCACACAATGATTTAAAAAAACAACTAAAAAACCCTCAGTACCTAAATTCAGCACTTGGGTGTTCTTAAATGACACTTTTGGAAAACAATCAGTAACACACAATGGATTATCCTGATTATCCACGGTGACTAGTCAGACTTTTTTACTTTTTACCCTCTTTTACTTTTAAATATTTAAATAAATAATGTATAAATGTGGACAATTTGTTTATAAATGTATACATTTAAATAATTGTAGACAAACCAAACGCAGCCTTCAAAAATAACTAAACTACTAAATGCTTAATAAAATATCAACAATAATATAAGTAGAGTAATCACACCGCAAAATACTTCCAATGTAGTCAGTTTTTAAAATTCCTTTGTTCCTTGTTTTGTCTTGCCATTCCTGGCAACTTCAGCATAGCTGAGGTCCACAATGGAGACATCAAGCCAAGCTATCTCTTACACAGATTCAAAATTAGGCCTAGAGTTAATTCCTCAGTTCAGTGGGCAATTTATCTTGGTCCACACTGCAGTTCAACACCCCTGAGTTCAAACCAGCGACATCCATGGGAAACACACACCCTTTTTTCAGCTGATGCTGAAGCCTAGGTGCCCATTATAGCAGAGAACAATACAGAAGCACCGCAGTTATTACCCAGTCAGTACATTTCCCAGAAGAACCTTGTAGCATCCTCGACGCACAAGAATGAGCGCACCAGTGCAGGTTGAGATTGTTACGTCCATAAAGTATTTGACCCTAACTGTATTTCATACGCAATTTTTACTTATAGCTAGACTGAACACATTCTGGGATTGTTTATACTGACAAATCTGACTGCTTCATTAAACAAATAGGTTTAACTGGAACATTTCACAATAAGGATAATTCACAATTACACTCAGCAACATGGTTTGTATCTTACATGGTAATGTTGCAGTCCTCTATTCTTTATTTAGAAATAATATGCTTATAGCCAGAAATATTAATCACACAGCATGAGCTAGGAGGACCTTGCTTTCAGTTTACATTTATACTGAAATTCATAGTCTGTTGCTGCGACAAGGGATTATTATAAATACTGTACAAACAATCACATGCATGACGTCTCCTAAAGAACAGGGAATTTGAAATCAAAAACAATAAAGTTTGGATCAATATCCATCAGTATCCATCAGTTACATTTCATACATTGGCGCACATTGTCACATGATAAGGCTGTAATAGCAGTAAGCGTTCTTTTGATTTGCGTGAAATCTTAAAAGGTGCCAATAAAGTTATAATTACTTTGCTGGCATTCTATAAAATGGTAATATTATTGATATTGTTCAGATGATAAATAAATAAATATATTTTTGGGATGTTGTTTTAAAAGCTTATATTTCCGAATGACAATTAACACAAGAACAAGTCTCTGCTGGTTCTCTGCCAAATTCAATTATTTCAACCAGTAAGACTCATCTGTTCATGCAAACAATCATGAAATATATTTTCGATTTTGTCACACCTATAGATATCTAGAAATATACTTGGGTGGATTTCGTTAGCCGTTGATGATAATTCCACCCAATTCCATAAAACATGCACATAATTACTTATTCATAGTTATTTTTGCACTGCAAAGTAATCCCTGATGTATCTGCTGTGACATAACTGAAATTCCCTGTGTTAAAGTTAAAAGATTTAAATTACTTGATCATAGCAGAAATCACCTGACTGAGAATCCCTTTATAAGCACTACTGTAAAGTATGGACACATCACTTTGATTGCTGACAAATTGTTTCTCTGGCCTAGATGCATCATGTTGATGACACACAGTGTACAATCCAGCAAATCTCTTCATGTAGTAACATGCACACGATCCTCCGTGAACAGTAGACATCTATACACATACTTGCAAATTGGATAAGAAATCCGGCTGAATGTGCTGAATACATGGTGAAAGTTTTGTTTTGTGAAACAGGGGTGCACAGCACATGAATGCATTGAAGACAGTATGGTTCCCCCCATAGTTTCACGTAACAGCCACTAGCGTTGATCCTCTGTACATCATGAAGCTAAAGCAGTCGTGTTAAAACAGGCACAAGACAAAGGAAATAGGAATGATGGGTTCAAAATGTAATATCAGTGCATTGGTAATACAAAAACGTGTGGAAGTGTACTGGGGAAAGGGTACTGGGGAAAGGGTACCTTTTTTTTTTTGTTTAAGCAAAACATCTGCTTAAATTAGCATATTTTATACTAGGCAATTATCCAAGAATAATTCTCACTGAAAAAGAAATTCAGAAAATTCTCACATTTCATTTAGAAAGTGTGTTTATTTGGTAGTATTTCTTCAGAAAAAACCCCCTTAAAAACCATAAAAACTAATAAATTGCATTTTTTAAGCCAGAGTTGGATTACTAATGTTTCAATGTTCACTAGTGTTTTCAGAATTGTAAAAATAAATAAATAATGAATAGTTCAAGGCTGTATAAAACTACATCATTGTCTCCAGCAATTGGGCCAAACCACTTCCTTTTTCAGAATTAGCAAATCCAGTAACTTACTTCATAGGTTTGAATAGGGCTTGTCCATAATTCTGGAAAGTCATGATCAGCTTCAGTTGGGTTCCCCCGGACTTCATGGCTGTTGAAAATAAGGAAAACCCAACATTATTTATTTACTTTATTCAATTGCTGATATTCATAGCCAGTGAGAGGGACCCATTTACGTGACCAGATAGTTACGGAAGCATCCTCAATTAAGGACATTGCTCAAAAATAAACCAATAGTCTTCCTACTGAGACTTGAACCTGCTGCATCCTGGTTACCGGTCCTTAACCACTGTATCTCCATACGTGTGATTTATAACAAACGTAAAGACAAATAGGAGCAACAACGGAAAGTTGAACAAATCTCATTAAATCAACTTTTTTCCAGCAGTCCCAATTGAATGCCCCTTATCAAGATGTGAGAGACATCTGAAATTTCTGTATTCTACAAATATTTTTTGTCTATTATTTTACTGGTGAGTTAGCTATGCCACGTTGCTGAAGCACCTCTGAAGTCAACATGACCATAATGGGCAGTGTCACTACTACTATAGGTGAGAAATTGTAATAATCAGTAAAGATCATTGATTAAAATCCCAAATAATTACTTTCTTTTTTAATTTAGTATAACAAGCAGCAACACCGTATTCCATACAATTAAATGTATTAATTACAATTAATTAAAAAACTGGCTTTGTAAAAAGATGTACGTGACATGCTCATCGCGGCCCAGAAGTACAGACGGCCTCTGGGGAAAAACTCATCTGCACAGACTTCATTTACACACCTGAGGTTTGGGTAATGAGTATAGTGCTATTTTGTCGTTTTTAAGCTGAAGTCAGTTATTTTGGGTTTTCTCCAAATGGGTGTTTTTCCTTTGAGATTTATTCTATCCTTTTATTGTTTAAAAAAAAAAAAAAAAAAAAAAAGCTGTAAACCGCCCCTCCGTCTCCCTGTGTCTGACCACTCCTGGAACGGGCCCCATCCTGAAGTGCTGCAATGCATTTTGCCATCCTACAAATCATAATTGAATAGGAAGTTCTTAGCTAATATCCTTAGCCAGTATTCAAATGTGCCAAAAATATTCATACACTGGCATAGCATAGGTGAAGTCCGGTGCTTGTTAAACCTGCTTTTAGTCCAAGACTTCCCCTTCAGCCTCTCAAAATGTACTACACGGGACAAAGATGAAACAGATGAGTGGGCAGGAATATGTATTAATGCATTTAATATCAAGAGTGGGTCCTCTCCCTCAAGCACACTTAGTTCATTTAAATTCATTCAAGCTCAAATCTTTGGACCTGCGCTAAATTTCACAGCGAAAATCCACACAAAATGTATTTGCATATTTATTTAAATTATTTTTACATATTAAGGGTGACAAACCTAGCAAAAAGATGTCAATGCATTTATCTTTTCACATGATACCTTTTTTCTGCCTGGGGGCTACTGCTGGTGAAAAAATTCATAAATACCAAGGAAGTGCATCCAGTGCTAAGTAATCCTAACTAATCCAATTATAATTGTCCATTGGTGGGCCAGTAATGTAAGAATGAAAATATGGGTCTAGGAATTCCATCGTCAAACCTAATTCGCTAACAGCACTTATATTGAGAAAATTATAGAAATTACATTTTTTTATGTTTGAAAATCAAATATTATGCCACCAATGGTTTTGTATTCATCACGTATACATTCTAGCTAGCCATATAAAAGCCGTTCTCCTTGTTCCTTAGAATTGAGGTTTATAGCAGTTCTATTTAATGATACTACTTCACTCTACTTTATATTTTACAAAACAAAAGGCATTGTATACTGTTGAAAAGGCAGGTTATAAAGGTATTAATATTAATTCCATCTGTAAGCATCTGGTAGAGAAGTAGATTGTACAATTGTAAACTATGTATATCGCTCTGGATCAGTGAGTCTAATAAGCAAATTAATAATTTATCACTGAATTACAGACATTTGAAAAATGCCTACTCTACATAAATGTCAAACTGTACATAATGAGACATTTCCATCAATCAGTGAATGAATAAAGCTATGCAATAGAACTCAAATCAAAATATCTTCCCTTAATGCCAGTTGTAATTAAATGCATGTTGATGAATGCAAACAAAGTGTCATTTGATATTGTGAACGCAATCAATCTGCCATGATCTGGAAATTATTTTTGAGGATCTCAAGTAACTTAATAACAAATTGAAATTCACAAAACAACATATGAACTTGAAAGCTGATTACACATGGTTTCTGGTCGGGTCAGATTTCAGATGTTTGATTAAGAAGGTGGGTAGAGGTGAAGGACAGCATGTATTGCATGTTTTCGCAGAACGTTCTTAATCGGAACAACTAAGACACAGGTTAACGTAATAACATTGCGGTAATGATAAAGAATACTGGTTAATTCTGTTTTTATTAATTACATTTCCCTTACGAGTTAAATCATTCTTAATTTAGCAATATTTTCCAGTTTAAACCCCTTGCCTTCCAAAAGATATTGCCTTAAAAACCCCTCTTCACAACATCATATTAACACGTTATATACAACGAGTGTCACAGACAACAGCCTGAAATCCTGAGGTTACCAATGAACCGAAATACGCGGTTTTTCCGTGAAAATCTGGTAGCATGAAGTACTAATATAAAATACAGATGCTTGACACATGAGTCAAATCATTAGCATCTTTCCCACTCTTTTTCTGAACCACATTGCTCTCTGTGTGTATTGACGTAATTAAGTTACCACAATGAGGCAGGCATTCCTTCCTACACATGCCGTTTAACCTTACAGCCCACACTGTCGACCAGGGCACTGAGGTCTATGTGAGGGCTATATACTTTTTTATGTGTTTTGGATGTGCAAGAGATTTGTGTAAATATTTATTCAACTAAACCTTCTTTAAGTTTTATCAAGGTATCTAAACATTTTTTCTACCTAAATATTATTGTGTATTTCATTTGCCATTTTACGTAACTGGAAAAGAGAGTCTTCTCCAAACCACAAAAATACAATCAACAAACCAAATGTATTCTAAAGATTAGTAATTGTAAGTAACTCTAATTAAAAAACCAGCTGCTCTCGGTTGCAACACTCACAACTAAGTTACAAACTGCCTCTGAAAGCAATGTCCGCACAACAACTTTTCATGAAATGGGTTTTCATGGCCGGGCAGCTGCACACAAGTCTAAGATCTCCATGCGCAATGCGGGGCAGGAGTGGTGAAAAGCTCTCCACCATTGGACTCTGGAGCAGTGGAAACGCATTCTCTGGAGTGATAAATCGCATTGGTGGATGCCAGGTGAAGGCCAACTGTTAAGTTTGGTGAAGGAGGAAAAAAAATAGTTCAGGGCTGCTTTTCATGGTCTGGGCCTCCCTTAGTGAAGGGAAATCTTAGTGCTAAAGCCTACAATCATATTTTAGATGGTTCTGAGCTCCCAACCTTTGTGGCAATCTCTGTTCCAGCATAAAGATGCCCCCATGCACAAAACGAGGTCCATACAGAAATGGTTTGTCAAGATCACTGTAGAAGAACATGACAGGCCTGCACAGAGCCCTATCTTCATACTTTTGCCATATAGTACATACACACACACACACACACACATATATATATGTGTGTGTGTACCGGGTATGTACTCATCAACTAACATTATCATAGTCAAATTGACATATAAGCAGCAAGGTGAGTTATTTTTGTGTATTTAAATTTCATGACTCACAGGCTTACCCTATAATTATCATAGGTAGTTACAGAATGTGTGTGCTTACTTTCATGGGTGCATGTGCCATTTTCCAAAAACATTCATTATAAACCCCCCAAGTACCTTATATAAACCAGCAACAGATTCTATACTGTACTCCTTTGCACTGACAGTCCCCTTTGTGTAAAGGCTTTGGGTCACGCTGAGGCAGATATTTTGCATTTTGCATCAAACATCTTAAACTAACGTTGTAAACCAGATGAGAAACAGACTTAAAACTTCATGCATAAACGTTAACTGCTCTATATTCCATGTGATTATTTGAGGCAATTATCAAGATGACAGAAAAAAACAAAACAACAGAAGCGCCATCCGTAAATCTATGCTAGGCTGTGGTGCCAGTCGCAATTAATGAAGCAGTCATAAATAATATTTTTAGGCAGCCATTATGTGGAATATTTCAAAGTCTGACACCCAATACCATAAATATTATCAATCTTACATATATTTAGCACATTATGCCTCCCCCATGCAAGTTTAAATCTGGGATGATACGTGACTTGGTATGATGGCTTTGTTGCTGTTTGTGTGAAACAAAGATATTGAACTGTGGTGACGCAACTTAATTAAAAAATGCTCTCAAAAATTGTCTGTAGTGAATCTCCAAGAAACATTGCTGCATGTGAAATGTATACAGACGAAACATTTGAAACTGTGTCGATTGCCATTTTAGTTACTCTATGACTGACTCAGGAATCTAATAAATCGGCAACAAAGGCAGCAACTGCTATCCAAATTTGAGATATAATTACAAATTGAAACAATGTATGGGGTCACATTGTAGTTTGTTATTCATTAATATATAATGTCTTTCTTTTTACATTTTTATCTCAGTGGGAAAAACACTCGCCTAAGCTGAGCCCTATGAACTGAAATTCGCAGGTTTGAATCCAGCCCCACGGCATTTGCAGATTGTGACCAGGAAAGCTCAGGATGGGGTGGGTAGAAATCGGCAGGACTTCTCTCTGCTTTTCGCTACCCAGTGTCTCATTTCAGCTTCCCAGGCGCTCGCAGGCTGACAGTGCCCTTAAAAGGAACATGCATCTCCTCCAATCAGCGCTGAACGTCTTGTATGGGCTGTGTAGCCTGCAGAGTGCAAAAAGATGTGTGGCTCAAAGGCGACTAGATTGTAAGTGACTAGTCGCACTTCCTCAATCTCCCTGTGTGTGGTGGAAGGATTTTGTAGCGATGAGCTGAGATTGCACCTCCAAATTGGAGAGAAAACACTAAAATAATTGCTAATTGCAAATTGAAATCAAACAAATAAATAAAATAGGGGTTACCACAATATTATTTACCCCTAAAATTAAGGTTGCCAAAACCTTTATTGCTAATAAACGTATTTCTTTGCTTTTTAAAATTTCAGAGTGAGAGCAATAATTAAAGTGCAAATTACAACAGATGCAATTTGAAAGATAAATGGGTTTGCTCTGTCGGGATCAATGTCACATGAGTTATTGATCGAGAAGGTAGGGCAAAAGTCAGCACAGCCAGATTGCCTAACACAGCCATTCCCTAGCGACCACTTTAAATATTTATCTAATCATTTTTTTTGTGCAAGCTTGAGATCCATCCAAGTCTAAAAGTGGCCTTGGTTGGAAGGGCTCCAGAATCGGCATGCACATTTTACCTTTCTAGTTCTTGTTCATTTTGTTCAAGGGCTTGAAAAATCTCTTCCAAAGATTATGGGAAGAGATTTGGACAGGGGCTGGTAGAATTATCTGGAAATTAGGATTTCACTTGTCTTTCTGACAAAATTGCTACAAACAAAATAACTTGCACTGACTGGTGGGCTTACATAATTTAGTGTTATAACAAAGTTCCAACAAACAAAGAAATTACCAATTTTCGTCTATGAATGTGTTAACGCTGCACCAGGCTTTTCTACCGGTTGTCCAAATGATGTCGGTTTCAAAGATTCCTCTGTTTTCAATGTAAATTAAAAAAATAATAATACCTGTCAACCACCACTGGGCCAGCTGACACAGAATCAGCTGTCTGGGATATAAAAACAGAAACAGCAGCTACTACATCAATTGCAGAAATGTGAAAACTCAAACATATCCTTCAAACCTAGAAAGGTCCTTAATGTAACTTTAAAGATTCACCACACCTTGAATAGCTTTGTTCTGCAGACATTCAAGACAGAATTTCTGCTATCTGTGGAACTGGTTGTGTACCCATCTCTACCATCCGTGATAGAGCTGGTCTAATTATCCTGCTCGGAATCGAAAACAAATATGACTTAATCTTATCATAATCTCTGTCATGTTTTTCTGTTGTGGAAATGTCAGAACCTTTTCCTGGGTTCCTTCTTGTCTAAGAAAGAATCCTAGAAGAGCCTGGCAAGTAACAAGTGTGCTATGGTAATAACCATCTCAAAATAATTTTTATAGGTTTAAAAATTAAAATTAAAATTAAAGTGTTAATTTTGTTGTTGTTGACCCAACCCCTCCCCCATGGACTTACCAACACTGGTGATTCTTTGAGAAACAAGGTCCTTGAGCAGTGCATCCATGACAGGGCTGTGCCTGGGGTAGAGTTCGTACCGGTTTATCCCAATGTGGAGTCTGAGCCAGTTTGGGTAAGAGTCTGTAGAGGACTCCCCGGTGGGATTGTACTCCTCCCTGTCCTCGTCATTGTGCCTGAAATCAATAGGAAGGAACAGAAAACTTAATGCAGTTACAACACAGGCGACGTATTATAAAGTCTCTATTGACATATTCCGGTGAGAAATGTTAATGTTGTTCATGTTGATCATCTCAGACATAGGGATTCCAAAAACCCTGGGAAGGCAGCAGAGCACTTCACTCGCTTGGCCTCAAATTCCACATAGAGATGGTGTACTCCTAAACACAAGTCTGAAATCATCTGGTCATCATACAAAGGACCCATTTTAATTTAACATGCCAAGATTGCAAATTTCTCTGACAGCAAGGTAACCTATTCTATAAGTTGTGTGCTTGCAGGATTGAGCAACATATTGTTACGCTGCCTTTAACCGTTTAGTCATCACTTCCTATATAGAAGCAAAACTGCATATAAATTCACAAAAGTAATCTGTACAAAGGTATAATATTAAAACAAGTTTTATATGTTAATAAAGTTGAGATTCAGTCAAATGAGCAGAAAACCATATGTAGCCCAAGTTCTGCTTAACAAACTCAGCAGCCTTTTTGAAGGCCTTTTATTAGCTTTGGTGAAATTATTCTCTTGATTAAATAAAAGGTGTATCTATGAATGGTCATAGGTACTGATTTACAATGGCACTTCAAAATCATTACGTTTAAATGTAACATATATTTTTGATTGGTACTGCCACTTTTGCACTTGTAATGCAACTTTGGCAGTTAACAGCCTAATTTAAAAAAAGAAATTAAATAAAAAAGAAAAATGCGGAGAGATATTACTGAGCGGCTTTTGCCTTATAAATGATAGCAAAGGAAGTGCTCACTTAAAACATATATGTCCGTTTTGTCACAGCAACAGTCAAAAACAGTTGATAGTTAGTTTTGACTCACAATATCAGCAACAGTTCCTTTAAGTTTAATATCCATTATTACGAGCAAACATATTCGTATACGCTTTTAGTCTTCGTTATTTCTTTTAGTCTGATATTATTTTAGCAAGTACTTCGAGCTAATTTTAAAAAGCTCAATATCAGAAAAAACGTACGAACAATCTTACCATTCCTGATTTTCGGCAATTTTTGGGTTGAATCTAATGTCCGTATTGACGTTAAACAGGTTGTCTTCCTCAGTAAGTACGGGCAAGGGTATCTTGTATAAAGGTTGTTCAAAGAGAGACGATAACTTAGAGAAACCTTTGACAGACAGACTCCGAATTTTCGTGTCCTGAATGAAGGGCTTCTTGTTCTCTCCGTTCTGTGCGTACTGTTCCAATCGTTTAAACGTCTCTGTTTTGTCCCCAGGCCCCGTGATCTTTTCCAGTGAATGCGAGGTAAGATTGGAACTTGGCTCGTTGCTGAAATCTTGCAGGATTCTCAAAGTATGCTTATTAGGCCAACCAGATTCTGCTCCCGACCTGGGTCGCTGCTTACTCCAACTCTGTGGCTCTTCACTCGGTCTGTGAGAGCACGAGCAAGCGCTGTTGCCGGTGTTAGGTCCAGCTGATCGTCTCTCCAACTTGGGTAACAAGTCTATCATAATGTGCATGGTGCACGCAATCAGAAACACCATGAGAATTAAAACTCGGAATTTTCGGAAGAGTATCATCTTCATAGTTCCCACATTGATTAAATTAAAATATTTATTTAAGATGATTACAATATAAACAAAGAAGCTCACTACATCGCCAACAGTATTTATCAAGACAGTTGCAAATTTTATTAAATGCGCGTTAAACCATTTTTCATCTTCATTTGCCGATTTCAACAACGGTATCAGTGTTCCGACCACGGATAATCCTTACGTTCAGAAGTCCATGAAAAGCAATGAGCACTGTTTTTTTCCGTTTGAAAATTTAGAAGTACGTAATTTTACAAATGTCACCAGGTATGATAGTAGCTAAAATGGCAATAAAGGAGCTTCGTCAAAATTGTTGTTCTACTGTAACTAGTCTAAGACGTTTTCCTTATTCCACGTTTAATTAAACGTACTGGGAAAAATGAAAACGAAAAACACCGGTGATGAAACTAGTTCCAATCGTCAACGAAAATTATCCGTAAAAGGTGCACGCGAGGTCTCGATAGCAGCGTTTCATCTTCAGGAACTGTGTACTGCAGTGCTGGCGCACATCATCTAAGCACAGAAAAGGCATTTGTCCAACACGTCCTTACAAAGAAATTAAATGGACAGAAAAGACTGCCGTACTCTTCATATCGGCAAAAAATTAGTGTAAATGCGAGGTGGCCATCGTTTTGTGAAAAGTGATTAGTAAAACTCTTGTGCCAAAGCACCGAAAACAGAATACACGCATATCATAAGAGGGTGCGTTTAAGAAAAAAAAATCTGAGCGAGCTGCTTAAGTAGACAAAATGGTCTATCCTTTCTACACAGCAAACCGAGGAGCGTAACTAAATGTGTTTGTTACTCTGCAGTACCCACAGTATATTAAAGAAAGCCTTAAAACAATAAAAGCGGGTAAAGGTGAGAGATGTTTTAGCAGGTGCAGATATTTTAGGTTTCGCCCCTAAACCGAGCTTCTTAATGCAGGCTAGCCGAACTACTGCTCTTGCTGTTTAAGGCTTGGTGGGTGTGTTAAATATTATGATCAAGCCCTTCTAAATCCAGCCTTGCTGAACGTCACAGGGACGAGATTGGCTGAGCCCCGTACACCGGCAGCGACAGCAACATGAAAAGGCAGTTAAAAATTCAGACTGTAAAACTGTTTTTTTTTTTCCCTCCTGAAATTATTTCCTCTGCAGCTCATCCAAGTGCAGGAAGAGGGCGTCTTCTTCCAAATATAATGGGAAATGGGGGTGAAAAATAAAGCGCAACACATGCTTCATCTTATGAATATCGTATATAGGGTAATATTAATGGGCAGATAGAACTACAAGACATTTTGATTATCCGTGGGCTTATCTGACGGCCCGTTGCAAGTGTCTCAACATATTCAAGATCCTAAAGGAGGTATTTGAATGTTTGGCATAGATAGTTTGGAATGCCTGGGGTGCAAGCCTCATGCACACATATTTACTACACTCATTCCAGTGTGACAACATGTGACAGCTAACCACAAAAAACCATGAGACAAACTGCTCCAACCACACTTTATTGTATTTTTTTGCTAACCACCTAAAATGACATTGGATAGACTTCCAGTTAAGAAATCAAAAGGTATCCGAATCCTTCTTCCATTCCATAAAATTCATTAGTATTTCTTTTTATTTGAAAATAATATTTCTATATTACCCCAATGTATCTTTATTGCATAAATAGTAGTTTTTTTTTGTTTTGTTTTGTTTTTGATGGTGAGAAGTTCAAAGTGTTCAAAGTGTCCCCACCTTAAGTAAAATATACAAAATGGTTGAACTAAGGTGTGTGGTTGAACTAAGACGATGATGTGTGTCAGTGGCCTCTAGTTTGTTTGTTATGAGCTACCTACCCAATTGTCAACCAGCCCCGGTCTCCCCTTCCTCACAATATAACATATTTTAACAAATGAATAACACATACAGCTTTAACTTGCATTGTTTGTATACGTTGTCTTTTAATATGTATAATTAATACACGTTTTTATATTTAATACACGTTTTACTCATTCATGATTTCAAAAGAAAATAACTGGTGACACCTTAGTTTGAATACATTAAATGGCACACAGTTTATAGGGATTCAACGCAGGCCAAACCCAAAGCAACCCTGTTTTAAAAGTATTTTTTATACTTTAATGAGTCACAATCGTTTTTAGAGGAGTCATCTTAACATACTTTACAATAATTCATATATTAATGTTAAATTGTTGATTCTAAAAGAATATATTAAAATATAAGGCTACGTATGTTTTTTTTTCTATGCTTATAATTTAAAAGAAATGAGAGACTGACTTTCCAAACCACACTGCATGACTTGTAATTTTGCAGTCTGTAATATTAGCTTTTGCGTTTCAATTATAGGATTTAGCAGGTTGTTAAATACCAGGCTACTGATAACTATGTTAGTAAAGGGTACACTTAGTTTTCTTAAAAGACAAAGGAAGTATCAACTTTTTAAAATTCCTTCCTATACTGTAAATCGATCGTGGCTTTAGCTCCTTTTCCCCGAGGCAAATAAATGTTATCACGATCTATCCTACCAATTGCTGTCATGAAATAGAAACGCATTTAAGCCTTTACGAGACGAGTTGAATACATGACGTAATTCATATTGAAGGCGTCCTTGAAAAACCTCAGATCCTAAAAAAGTCAACTTTTCAGGAGCAACTAAATAATAAAAAAACAAAGTACATGAAAGTTTAAGCAACACGGTAAGCTGATATGCTGAACATGCGGCTCTCTAAAAAGATCGCCTATTGGTACGAACGCCTACTTATTTAGTGCAGTTTCATCTTTGAAGTATATTTGCTCAATGCAATTGTTGGTAGTCTAAATTATTTCTTTCACAACTATGCGATGAAATAAATCAATCGAATGAGCTTATTTATTAATTGATTTTCACTTCCACCTCAGGATGACTGAAGCTAATTAACAGATAAAACTGAAGTAGCCTTCAGTAGCTTACAGTAGCTACATGGGGCAAAATATAATATTATAAATAGATACCCACCAAAAGAGTGACACTAATAAAAAATATTTTAAAATATTAAACTAATGTAATATTTGATTGCCAAAAGCCAACAACAAAATCAAAACCAAAAATATGTCATCTTATAAGAAGTATGTGTTAAACTGTTAAATTGTGAGTCTCTGATTTAAGTCTCTAAGTCTCTAATTTAAATTAGCAGTATTCAGAATTTAAAAGAAGTCATCTCAAGAGGCGACTCTGTAGAACTGGTGGAAAAAATTTGATTTAGAGTATAATTTTAGAGTATAAGTCACAAGGTTTAGCTTTAAACAAATCATGCCCATATGCCCGAGAGAGAACTGTTTACAAAAGTCTTAAATATGTAGCCATTTGAATTAGACCATTTCAACATTTGTTTTTAGCTTTCTTTTATTGAGTGAACAACTAGTATAAAATGATTATTAACTATCCATGATCTTCTATAAATAAGGATACAAAATGTCCTCAAACAATAATTTGTACCAGTAGTTTGAAGTGGTAAACACCTTTGAAAATGTTTATTTTTTTATTTTTTTAAACTAACCTGGTGATTCTGAATTATCCTTCTGTATGCACTATTACTTAATTATTCAGAAGTTAATAAAGTCTTTTACAGCAGTAATGAGAAACATAATTTTGTCTTCATGGGGCAATTGGTCTAGAAAAATGTTGAAATTGAGCCATCCTCTAGGTTTGACGCTTGCCTACATTGGCCAGCATGTTGGAGGACAGTTGTCTTATCCAAGAACAGCAGTGCAAAGCACACAACCGTTGGATCAGAATGTACCGTTTTGAGCTTACCGTGTGGCTCAGTCGGTAAAGTTGGATGCTTGAGCCCTATGAGCTCGTGTTCGCCAGTTTGAATCCGGCTCATGTCATTTGCTAATTGAGGCCGGCAGAGCAGAGAGGCGGTGTTGGTGTTGGCAGAGCGCTGTCTGGGCTGCTGTGGGGTTCCTTTGGATCGCTACAAACAAGGGTCTCCTAGTGGCTTCCCGAGCTCCTGCAGTCTTGCATTGCCATCCAGAGGTAGTCCAGACGAATGTTAAAATTGGGCAGCCCCAAGAATTGATCTGACCTAGCCTTTAAAGACTAATCGAAGTATTTTCTCAACTTCCCCATGTGAGGCGTTGGAATTCATGGAGATGAGCCGAGATGTGTTGGCACAAGTGACAATTCCAAATTCAGGGGAGAAAAACACAGACGACAAAAAAATGATTGCCAATTCCAGAAAATTATGCTCTTTCCCCCCCCTCCCCTACATCTGATGAAGACTCCATATTCCATTTCTCCCTCATTCTCTCCTTGTCAATCAGTATACTGTTCTGGGTTTGTTTATTTCAGTGAAACTACAGAGTTGGTGTTTCCTGCCTTCTGTGTTTGACAACAAATAAAAACAGGTGGTGCAATTCCTGGTTGTTAATAGTGTCAGTAACTGCTTATGGAAGAAAAATAAGGGTTTAAAGAATCTCATTACTTCAGAGATTTTTTAGAAAAGAAAAGTATCAAAAAGTAAAATGTAAACCACTTCTGCCATTGTTATTGTGTAATGTATTTTAAACTTCTGTAAATGCAGAGTGTGATCTGCAGTATTAGTGGGTTAAGCAGGCGAGATTTTGTCAGCCCACTGATGTGTTAGGTCCTGCTACTGTGAATCCATCTGCTACTGATCAGCGAGGATGTGGATTTCACACAATAAACGGACTCTAATCACATTGTGCACCTAGAAAAAGTTAAAGATAATCAAGAAAATGATGAAATTTGAGTCCCATTTAGTAGTAAAAAAAAAAACCAAAAAAAAAAAAAACATATATATATATATATATATATATAGCATATATAAAAACGATATATACATAGCAATTTATCGTTATTGGTGTCCAACACTGTTTTAAATGAGGAATGAATAATTAATTTGAAACAATCAGAAGAATTCATGACGAATGTCAGTAATGAATTTCTGGCAAACCAATGTGGTATACCTTGTATCTTAAGGAATACTTTGTCTGCACTGGGATCACAGGTAATTGTTTAGAGGTAAGGGTATAGCTCTGTAAATACCCTCTTTAACTCTGCACTGACTTGCTGGACAATGATGCTTCCGTTGTCAGGGCCCTCTTTCTCTTGGGGAAAAAAGACTAATTAAAAGGTGCAGTTTGAGCAGGGGAAGAGCAAAGGGAATACTTTGGTATTTGATGACAGTGACACTCTTCAGTGATTTTATGGATACAATGCATTGCTTGTAGGAATCCTTCCTTCTCTGTCAGCCACAATGAACACTTCCAGCTAAGCTTTCGGCTTTGGTTGGTATGTGCAAACTGGCCTTCATCAGGTAACAACGTTAATGTTTATTAGGCAGTGCAGTGCAACTGAACTAAGGGACATTTAACAGACAAATTTAACAGACAACTTAGTTTGCTTACGTAAAAGAGATGCGGAAACAAGCTGTTGACATTCAGTATTTTTATTTTCCCATATATTAAATAAACGTATCTTCTACTTGTTTAATGATTATATGTACATAGTTGAACAAAAACATTATCAGATCCACAGATAATTAATATTTCCAAAAAACTGTACATGAGCAAATATATATTTTTGTACGGAATCTGTCATCTCAGTCAGTTATCACTTGGGATAAACCATTTGAAAGTCATCTTATTCAGTCGAATGGAGGTAGTGGTCAGGAATGGATGGGAGAAGGATATATATTATTCATATGAGCCATGTGTGCATATACGCGTGGATGTGTAGGAGAGTCTGAGGCATTCACTACAATGATGTTGGCTGGATGTATTTTGAGGGTAGTGAAAAAATTGTTAAATAACAAACCTGAAAAGCAACATCTTAAGGGCCCTTAAGTATTCACATGTTTTTTCCAGCTTGCATATTAGACTGGAAAAAAATATCCTTGCATTGCATCTACATCTTGGATATTTGCCTCCGCAGAATGTGGCATTCGATAAACTGAAAGGTCTAACACATTTCCAATCCTTCACAAAGTGTATGGGATTTCTACAGCAAGGTCAGTGAGCAATATTAACCTAACACCCTGTCTGCAAAATTAGGTGACAAATATGATTGAATACAACATCCATGCAATAAAATCCATTTAAATCCCAGTACTCACCTGCATCAGATATTAATGCGAGGTAAATGGGAATTACTGACAGCGGTGCCCTCTGTTGATCCCAACCATATATTTGATGTAATATCGCTGGTTCTATGCCTCCCGCACCTCTTAGGAGGTGCCTATCTTGGCGAATGTTAACATCTACTCTCGTGAAATGGAAATGGTAATTTAATAAAGTTTCAACACTTTATGCACTGTATGCAAAGTACCCCCACAAAAGTACCTTCACTAGAACATTTGTTTGTTTAAATAAGAACCCTTTTCCATTACATGGGAGTAGATGTTAACACTCGCAAAGTTAGGCACCTCCTAGGACATTACACTAACCTGATGTGAGTCACCTGTGTCTCTGCCCATTTGCAGTTCCTCCATATGATGATGCAGATGTCTTCCTGTCTGGTGTTGATTGTTGAAGCGTAATGCTGGCTCCGGGGATCTGCTTATTTGCCTCCCTTGCACATCAGCTCACCAACGTCTGGATTGGTACCTAAGTAGGGTACATCTCTGGAGTTTTCAAGTGGGCACCTTCCATCCCCTGTGTTTCGTCAACTAGCTTATGACACCTAAAGAGGGCTCGATGGTGATTCTGGCATCCTAGCATCACCCCCCCTCCGTCTCCCACTCAACTCAGCCCAGCTTACTTATCCGTACGTTACTTTCCTTCTGTTGTGCTTGAGATCCCCAGCCAGAACCTTTCTGTCTCAACCATAGCCATTTGCTTCTCTTCTCTGCTGCTTCAGATAAGCCCTTCACTGTGAGACACATCTCTTGGCCACTGAATCCAACATCTGTGAGAAAACAGGTTGCAGAGTGTGCGGCAAATCCTCGACAACCTACCTCCACTGGGTAAAACCGGCCTCCCCATCCTCGCTGTTCTGCATCTAGTTGCTAATTCAGTGGCTATTCGTCTCAAAGAGCTCTTCTGGTCGAAGAGCAACGGTATGAAAAAGCACATATTTCATGATGCGTGAATTAGTCCTGAGAGTAGAGGAAACAACTGTTAAATGTGGGTCATTTGCTTCATGTACCATCAAAAAAGGACTGTAACTTCAAAGGACTGGATACATAGATTAACGGACACAATCCCCTGAAGGGAACACACACTTCAGTCTAAACAAACTACATTTCCGGCACCAAAAGTGTATAAATGTTACCTGCTCATAAACCTTTTACATGGGATCTGTCCTTCACTAACTATTTTGCTTAAGGATACCAACTGATTTCACTGCCTCTGTCCTTTCGTTCCATTACAGTTGATGAGTAGCAATAAGTCTTCAGATCCATTGTAAGATGCAAAAATAGACCATTTCAACATCAGTGGCCAGTCTAAGGCTTTTGTTCTTAATAAATACATGATTAGATATACTTCTGTTCCCATAACAATCCTTAGGGCTGCATTTTTCCCCCCGATACAAGGAGCACATTTTTGTCCAATGCAGGTGTTTTATTCAGCGCTACCGCTGTGAGTCCTTTTCACCTCCAAAATAATTAAGACTGAATTGAAGTTTAAATGAAAAAATCGAAAGAAAAACTTATTTAAAATATTTAAACGAAAACAACCATGGAATTAGCCTGCTACAGTAATTATAGTATGAATTATAACGTTTTGGAGTGATCTTCATTAAAATATTAATCTCAGTATAAAAACTTAATAGCTTTGTGAGGGATGTCCGTCGTGGTCGAGACGGGAGGCCTAGGTTCACCAGTCACAAGTCCCCAGGACCTCTTGATTTAGAGAAGCCATGTAGGTTTTTACTGCTCAAATGATGAATTAAACAAATATTCAGTGTGTCCAAATTAAAGCCTTAGCAAAGTTTTATGATAATAAATAATTCCCGCATTTAAATAATTAAAATATGAATTAAAAAGTGAAATAAAATGCTCAGATTGCTATAAGGCATTCAAGGAAGGCAAAACCATTCTTCATTTTGAGTCCAGTTTTGAGGAGCATAAATAACATCTGGCTTGGCACCAAGAAGAGGCATAAAAAGCAGACAGATGTGATGATGGCTATTTGGCTGTACCCACCAGTGGGAAAGCTCAGCGGTGACAGTAATAAGCTACCAAGTCCAAAGGAATTCTACCGGCCTCCGCTGTCAGAGGCTGTTTCCTGTCTCTTTTTCCCCCCCAGTTGTTTATTTTTAGCTCTGTTTGGGAAGCTTCGCCTACATATACACAGATATATATTTTTTTGTTTTTTGTTTTTGTTGTCCAGACAGTGTGTCAGTATATGCAACACAAAATTCCAATTCTCTTATGCTCATTATCTTAAGATCTGTTGTGCTGTTGTGATCTTTGCCCTTTTAGCTGGTCCTACAACCACACAGAAGCGCACCACAATAAACGTTGAGACTGAATAGTGGATCAGATTATGGTAATTAATATTATTATTTAAAATTATTATTTTGTTATAGTTATTATTATATTTTGGGTGATTTAAGGAACTGTGGGTGTATTTCACATTAAAGAACCCCACAGAAACATAAAAGTCTAACAAGTATCTTCTCAAATGAAGCAATATTTTTAGAAACATCTGTAAGAAATGTTATCTCAAATTTCGCACATATTTACTGAAAATAAGAGCTTTGAGCAGTCACATTTTGTAGTGAACAGATCTTCCATAACCAGTCAGATTTCTGTGTGTCTCAACACTAGCTGCAAAGAAAAAACACAAGCCTCACACAGAAAAAGATCACCTCTGCCCAAACTTCATACAAGCCCACCCCCACACACACACATTCTATTTAATCAGAATTCACATTTGAATATTATTTTATACTGCTTTCCTACAGTAACAGATGTGAGGGACATACGTATGAATGTTCGAATGAGACTCAGGACTTCAGAAATAACATTTGAGTTTTATTTCTATCAAGCTATGTAATGAGAGTAATTTCTATCTGCACAGAAACAGCAGGAAGTCATAAAAAAATGTAAGTCCAGGGTGAAGTTATTTATATTGCGTAACTGTACGTTTCTGTCAGTATGTTTTTTCTTCTTCCTGAACAACATCAGAAGATTCACCTGCTTTTTAACACCACGTCAGTCAAGCTTCTGGGCCAGGCACTGGTTTTCATTGCCCAGCCATGTTTCCCCTCGTGGCTGGTACGGCCCATCAGTGGTGGACCGATCATTCTGAAATGATCAGAACTGCATTTCCTGTGAACTGCCTCCAGCTAAAGAAACCCACTCCTGTTTAGGCTTGGACCGTAGCGATAGATGAGGAGCAATTATGTGCTTTATTTTAGATTTTAGATTTAAAAAAGGGTTTTTATTAGGAGCTTTCATAACTGCAGCTGGTTGGTTCAGTATTTCTGTGTTTCAAACTGCAATGCTTTAATATGTTTTGATGCTTTCGATTTATATTTCATACTGATTATAGTGCTAATGCCAGGTTTTACTCAGAAGTCAAACTTTTTACATTTACACTGTGCCATTTTGTATTTTTTTATCACAGAGGCTCAGAATGATTCTTTTAACTTAAATCGCATCAGAACAATTTGCCACAGTTCATTACAGAATGTGATTTTCTACTCCAGTTTTCATCAGGACTAACCCCTCTCAGTAAACTGAAGTACATCTGTGTTATCTTATTCATATAAACTTTAATTCATCTTAACGTCGTTTTTTAAGAAGGCTGTGGTTGTGTTAAATAACAAACAGGCAGTTCTTCAGCAAAATCATTCAATTACTTTCTAATGAGTTATATAAATTTAAAAACATTTTAGACAATAAATATTTACCGTATCTGGTATATGTTAAACACATTTTGCATAGGGATTCCAGTGTAAAAGTCATTCACATACGGTATTGTCTGTGATGCAAAAAAAAGATACTGTGTTGTCGAGATAAGGACAAATTAGGGACTGAAGAGTGTCAGATACTAATTCCTGTGAGAAATAATTATATAGAAATAATGTGCTGTGCATTTTAGATAATATTAATGTGTAATACTAATTATTAGCTCACTTGTCATTTAATCAGATGAAGAAAAGATTGCTGCAAATTACATAATTTCCTTTTTAAATTTGGTTCAACTTCTTTGTTACTTTTAAAATCTTGTTTACCAATTTGATATAATCATCTTTTTAAAAAAAACTTCTCTGTGTCAGATGTCTAATTCTTGTCTGTCTTTATGTTCTACAATCCTTAATGTGATAATGCACAGCTCTGTCTCCCCTAACAGAACATCTTAGATAATCGACCACACCAAGTGTAACTAGCTTCAACAGCAAGCCAAAACATCTCCCACACTGAAAACCAATCAAAGCAATGTTTGCCAATACTGGCCAATCCCAGAAACTGTTATTCATTCACATATCCCATAATTTCCATCCATGAATCAACCATCAATAGAGAGGATACATTTGGGTCTAGTGCTTTTCTCAAGGGCACAACCACAGATACCGCCCTGTAATGTTAAAGTCCTACATTAGAAGACTAATAGATATGCCACCCGCTGTCTTAATAGAACAAACAATGTCCTAATGATAAAATCATGATTAAATAAATACCCAAATTGTTCAGTCATTTTATGGGTTTGTCTTCTGACGTTGCTATTATACATTATACAGTATATTTACCACAGCCGAGAGCAAGCACAAACACAAAATACGTCTTTTGAAACATCTGGATAACTTCTATTTTTATTTAAAAATTATTCTTCATCATCTTTCATTACACATTTCAATTTAAAATAATTGAGACACAGGTGTTAATGTTATGTATGCTTTTACAATGGGAAATGGGAAGCAATTCAAAACACTATGCAGTAAGTAAGTTATTTTTTAACGTCTTTAATATACAACAATGTGGCATGACAGAAGTAGTCTGGTCCAGACTGGATCAGACAAAGCTTGCTGCATTTCTAGTTTATGCCGTTTAACTTGTCATTAATAACAACTAAATAAAGCCATCGGCTCAGGGTTTTGTTACAACATGGGAGAGGCATGTGAGGTTCCTTAAATGGTTTGTTAGATTTTATAACATTGGTCTATGCCGCCTGCTTGGCTTCCGAAATTAGCCCCAGTCAGCTGACAGGAAGCTGAGTCTTTGAATTGGCTCAAAGTGGTGCGTGCTGGTGGAAGCCATTGGCAGGGGTGGTTCGGCTCTGCACTATTTTCAGTTTTTCATTTATTTAGTTGGGGAGCATATTTGCCGATTATGAGGAGAGTTTGGTTAGCTTACTACATTTTATGGGGGGTTATTTTGAATTACTTACTGGCAGGCAGTATATATTTTGGGTTTGTGTGTTGCTTTTTGAGTTATGGGAGGGTGCGTGTGATTCTCTCCAGGATGCCATCGAGCTGAAGCACAGGTGTCTAAACAAATAAATAAATAAAAAATCTTTGTCTTACTTTTCCCTCGACATTCCCTCACGTTCCCTTGTCCCCTTACTTTGGCCGGGTGTGGGCCTGGGATGACCAGGGTATTGGCCTTGGTGGGAGGGGAGAGCCGTGTCTGGCCCCCTCATTTTATATGCATGTCGTACATTCCTAGTGGTTGGTTGCAGCATAATAGAACATTCTGAATTCACTCTCAAAGAGATCTGTGTCTTGGAGGGCTGACGTCGCTAGCTATCCAGGCTGTTCTACAGCCTGTCCAAGTCACCCCAGAGTCCCGGGGGTAGAGCGAAGACTTTTGAGGCTCTGTCAGTTTCAGTAGTAGGGATCATTTACAGGAGGGCACGATGTTACCTCGGGTGGATTTTTTTCTCTCTTTGTTTTAGCTCCTAGCAACCCCACATCTTTGTGTTTATGTGGAGCAAATCCCCCAGTGCCACATGAAAACCTTTTTATACATGTATTACACCACAATACTAACATTTTACCAATGGCTTTATTACAGATGTAACACTCATGAAATCTGATTAATTCTCATGTGTGCGGAAGTTTTGTCCGTGATGCATCAGCAGTTGTGGAAGTCAGACAGTTCAAGGAAAAGTTTCTCTTCAGGTAGACAACCTTTTTCTTCTCCCTTGCATAATTTGTTAAGATGACATATTTATTTCCGTTGTACCCTTGGGAAATGTTTTGGGCGCAAAAGATATCCTTGGAGGCTAGGCAAAACAAAATCTCCTTTCACTTCCCTATAAACCTGAGCTTTATTAAACACATTTTTTTGACTCACACCTCTGTCAATCTCTAATTCTCCCCCCCCCCTTCTCAGGTGTCATGGGAAATTCTGTGAAATATTCACCTTCACAAGCCTCTTATTATTCAAAATAGGCCATGGGGACTGTTCTTCACCCCAAGCTTTTAATGAGTTATAATGAAGGAAGGCTGCTGAGGCATCGGCTTTTTATCATTTATAATTGAGATCAAGATGTGAAGAATGGTTACTAAAGCTATGCTGCCTCTTTCACACCATCCGTTTTATTATTACCTCATATATGTACATGCCTTGTGGAAAGAACTTGTGGAGGTTCAAATCACATAATGTCAAAGTACCTTTGGTATGTGACATTTTTACAGTTATTTTTAGATACTCTTTGCTGTTCATAATGCTCGAGAGGGGTAATAAAAAAAGTGAAAAATGTCCATTCAGATGTTCTGGAGCATGTTTCAGTTGAAAAACAAACAAAAAGACGAGCTGATTTCAACCAAAAGGTTTTTTTTTTTGCACCAAATGGCAAAATATTTTCATACGATTTTCATATATTTTCATGAAAATTTCAGTCACACAAAATCTGTCTGCTTACAAAAGGGGACCTAACGATGTGAGAGTAAAGAATAAAGAATACAAATGAAAAACGTTGCTTCTTATTTATTAATGCTTTCTTACTTTTTCTTTTTTAGTGCAAGGTATTGTAAATTATATATAACGTATAGAAATTTAGTTTCACCCATCATCAATGTCAGTGTCAGAATATGCCATGACTGGTTAGAGACAATCTATGGAATCGATGGAGTACTTATCTTCAGAATATTTTAACGTGTGGAAAGGCAGTGCAAAATAGTGCATTGTACTGAATGATTAATGGTGGGAAAGGAGGCCATCTAAAGCAAATGATATAGAGTACAAATATAATTTTACATGGTGGTAGTCAATCATTAAGCGTAAGTGGAAAGGGTATCATGTGGAGCAAAGTTCAAGTAAATCCTGGAGGAAAACCTGCTTCAGTCTAGTAAAGATCTGAAACTGGGACACAAAATTCACCCTTCGGCGGGACATTGACCTGAAGCACAAGGCAAAGGCTACGCTGGAGTGCCTTAACAAGAAGAAAGTGTATGTCCTTGATTAGCCCAAAGACCTAACATAAGTTCAACAGAAAAGCTGTGGGAAGACAAACATCTCTGCTCCATTATCCCAAGGAGAATGGGTGCAAATCCAGGTGTGCCACATTGCTGGAGACTTATCCAAAATTGCTGTCAGAGGTACTTCTTCCAAGAGCTTGCTCTAGGGAGTGAACACTTCAGCAATCAACACAGGATTAGAGTGGAAATTTTCGCTCAGCTGGAGAACCTGTGTATAAATCCTCTTAATTACACTAAATATATAATTGTATACAGCTGTTAACACTAGCTAGCTGTGCACGTTAATTCATACATATTTTTCTAACAATCATTGTCCAAATGACAAATCAGATCCAGTGCTCTGCAATCTAATGCAGTCTCTGTATCCACCAACAATCAGTTTCTTATATCCTATTAGTAAACCAAAAGCCTTTTTAAAACAACAACGGTTAACTTTATTAATCATCTTTATCTTTACAAATACTCAGTTTTTTTTTTTTTCAACTGTGTTTGATTCTAGTCAGTTCGGAACAGTTGTTAATGACCCCCCCATTTTGAATTACTGTGCAAATATATCTCGGCTCATCACTACCACTACCACAACCACACGCGAGGAGTGTGAGGAAGTAAGACTGCATTCCCCCAATTCTAGTTGCCTTCAAGCCACTCTTCTCTTTTCCAGACTTCAGGCTACATGGCACGCACAAGAGGCTCAGTAGCAATCGGAGTACAATACTGCAAGCCTGAAGCCACCCAGGAAGCGAACAGGAGATACTGGTCAGCAACCCACTTTGGGCGGCGCTATGCCAATTGTGCGCCGCCTCTCTGCTCTCCCGATCACAATCAGCTGACGACATGAGCTGGATTCAAACCGGTAAACTCCAGCTCATAGGCTCAGTCTGCACTTAAGCAAGCACCATTACCAACTGAGGCCCTCGTGAGGCACTTTAACTGCACAAAAATTTGACCAGAAAGTAATTTATACATTTTGGCACCTACTGACTAACCATCTCATGAAATTGTCGCTTCCAGCCTTTATTCTTGGATACCTTTGGGCTAATGATGACTATTCACATAAATGTACCTGTCACTGTGTGACAGGTACGAGAAAAGGAAACACCACAAGACACAATTTAAAAACATATTTTTCCACAGAAAAATCTCCTACAGTTTCCCTGTTTTACGTAGCATGCAACAGAGATGGAAAACACATGCTGTATGTGTGTACTTTTAAGAGAATACAAAAAAATAGAAAAAATATTTTAAAATTTATTTTAAAATAATATTCTGTACTTATTATATGAAAATGGTTTCTATTATGCTAGTATGTAATAGGATCTAGCCCTTTCCCAGACATGTCTTTTATTATTACATTCTTAAATCTCCATCTGACTGGGCTTTTTAAATATCTGTATATCTGTTTGTTCTTTTTCTATACACTGAACTACATTTACCAGTGTACGCCTGTCCTAATATTTAACCCGTGTCTGTGTATATGTCAATAATTTCCTTCAACCAATTCTAATAATCTATTGAATGTTCTGAAACCCATTATGTTATAACATGGGTGGAGAGCTTGAGAGTAGGATATAATTGAAGAATAAAAAGAATAAAGCATAAATGTATAAAAAATTCTAGTTTGCAAATTACTTTTACTTCCATGGGCCGTTTACAGAGAAATAAAGTTCATGAGAGATAGCACGTAGGGCTCAGAAAAGCCATTATCTCCTTAAAAGGGGGGGGGAGTGGCTTACTCAGTTATCATCTTCCCACAGAGGCGGAGCAAGCCTGATACACTTTGTTTTTCTTGGTTATAACCCATTCAAAACACTTACCGTCTGATGATGAGATTCAGAAGAGCATTAGAGGAAGTCTAGTATGAGGATGTTTGAAACTTCTTTTTTTTTTAACTTATTGTGTCGAAGAAAGCGGTCAAAGAAGAGAACTTCCTGATTAAACAAACACTGGGCCGTTTGATACCGGTCACTGGTGATTATATGTATGTCTTTCTCCGTGGGTGGAGGCGCCTTCCAGGAATGTGGACAGGTGGGTGTGAGTGGAAGGCTCTGGTAATTGTGGATTTCCCCTTTTCGAGACAGAAATGTAGAGAGAAACCTCATTATTTTCATTGGACTAAGGCCACGAGGGGGAGGAAAATGTGCCCGTCCAAAGGTTTTCTTTTCTTTTAACTTTGTTTTTCTATCGCAGAAAACAAAAAGAAAACAAGCTTCTCAGATCCATTTTAAGAAGTTTTTTTTGAGGAGATCGGTCGTCACTGTGATGATGTGATGTCACTCTGTATAAAATGGTCTGCTAAACAATGTAACAGTATTTAATTGTATGTCAGAAAGATATT
>JAOVYW010018044.1:17101-27929 GCA_025775045.1 Hiodon tergisus | reverse complement strand
ACAGAAGGAAAAAAGAGAGGGAAAGGATCTCCAAAGTAAGCACTAGATTCCCAGAGGGCCCAAACACCCGAAACTGCCCCACACAGGATAATTAATGCAAGTGCCTCAGCTGGAGTTTCAACAGACTGAATGGCCAGTGCAAACTTTCTTTTCCTGGGAGGTCCACAAACACGGGAAACAAATGGGGAAAAGGAGATTTCTTCCCTAACCTAACCCTAGCTCTAACCCTAAACCCAGCTCTAACTCTAACTCCATCCCTAACCCTAAGCCTAGCGCTAACGCTAGATCTAATCCTTACCCTAGCGCTAACCCTAATCCTAGCCCTAACGCTAGCTCTAACCCTTACCCTAGTTCTAACACAATGACTAAACCCAGTGTACATTAACCACCACAGGTCAGTAAAGCAGGGAGTAATTAGTTTATTTGATTGCACAGCAATTTGTATATGTACATAACCATTTACACAGCAGGGCATTCATTGAAGCATTTTTGGTGAAGTAATATTATAAGGTTTAGATCCAAAAAATATACACCAAAAATTTCTTTGGTAACACGTTTTGCTCTTGCCAAATAACCACCTATATGCAAAAAACAGGCCCCATGTATATTAGAGAAGGAATGGCTGAAAAGTGTTGCTTTGGGTCTTAAGTTCAGTTAAATGCAGCACAGATTAAGAAACTTGAATGGACCGTCCTTCTGCCTGTTTAATATTAATAATATTAAAGTTTATATAAAAAAAATTGAGTATCAGAAATATTTCTTTTCCAGCACAGCAACACACACCATTCATATTACGCCCTTATCTGACAAGGGCTGAATTACCCTGAATTACCCTGAATTAATATGAAATTTGAATACTGAAAAAATACTGTAAAGCAAGTTATATTTATTATTATTATTATTATTATAACAACCAATTAAACACTTTTGCAGGCACAAATTGCCTAGTGTATTAGCTGTAAATAGGTCTACAGTATAAATTTATATAGCTAAATAAACCAATTTTTCAAAGTGGTTATTTCAAATTGAAATAACTGTGTCTTAAAAAATACAAAAAATATTTTTAAAAAAATAATTTCCATCCCTGCCTAGCGGACTACATGACTGTGGCGTTATAACTGACAGACACAACAGCCTATCTATTGCCGTGGTGTCACACAGACAGTGTATGGACACGGGGCCAAGGTGAGACCAAATCTGCCGTCCATCGGTGGAGGGGAGGCCCCTTCTGGAAGCCTGAATGTGAAGGCCTGCATCAGACTCGAGAACATCAGGAATAGCTCCATCTTAGCCAGCTGCTCGCCCATGCATACTCTGCGACCTTGAAATGCAAGATGTGCAAATCCATCTTATCTCCTTACCACTTTGTTAATATACTGTGTCAATGGCACACTGGGAAATATACAATCCTTAAGAAAGCACAGCTGTATACTAAATTTTGATTTGTATTCTGGTTTTACTTATCGGTTAGCCTGTGACCGAATGAACAAATACGAACAATTCATGTAAGAACATAAATGTCTAAGAAATAATCTACGGACATAACTGAAATTCTGATGTACTTACATTATTGTTATATTAGAATTTACTGAAGAAGTAATTTTACCCAGTCAAAATTTGAGGAAATCTCAAATGTGTTCACCTATGCCAAATGGGATAAAGCACTCCTTTCTCTGAAGTTGTCCATTTTCATCTAGGAACCTCCTGGGATTGAAGACATCTGGGTTGTCCCACATGGTTGGGTCTCGGTGAACAGACCAGAGGTTTGGAATTACCACAGTGCCCTTGGGGATTGTATATCCCTGAAATACTAAGATAAAACATAAGGAAGAAAACTGATAACTGAATCGGCCATTAATCTTTCACCCATGCAATTGTTTACCCATGCAATAATAAACTGAGGCCACCGCATGTCTCTACATTGCACTTAGCACAGAAGCCACATTGAATCTGCTCACCTGTAGTCTCGGAAGCCATATGAGGAATGGATAACGGAACCACCACAGTCATTCTTTGTACTTCCATGATGGTGGCCTCCGTGAAAGGTAAGCTGGCTTTGTCTGTCAGTGATGGGAGCCTGTTCAAGCCCACCACAGAATCTATCTCCTTTTGAACACTATCTGTGAGTAACAAATCAACACACAACATGAAAATACAGTAAGAAAAAACTGTGCAATATACCCAACTCCAGTTAGATCCTTTGATTAAAAGGTACAAAATCTGTTCTCTTTCTAGAGCTTGAACCGGCAACTCAACGAATATGCATATTCTGTTAAAACGTGCCGCTAGCGGACATGAATTCACACCTTGCACATCTGGGTACAAGCTCATGTAGAGCAGGATCCAGAGGATAGTGTTGGTGGTGGTGTCAGTTCCGGCAATGAAGAGGTCACCAATGATATAAAAGAGATAATCCTCAGAGAAGCTGGTCTCTTCAGCTCCTGCTTCCTGCTGCTGTCGCGCTGTCTCTATGAGGTACATATCAATGAGGTCACGCGGGTTGGCTGGGTCCAAACTCATCCTGTGCTGGGCAATGATTCCTTTCAGGAAAACCGTGATGTCTGACTCCACCCTTCGTAGTTCTCTGAAGACTCCAAAGGGCAGGTAGTAGAGCCCGGGGAACACGTTGATGAGAAAGGCCGGGCTGTTGATGGCAATCTCCAGCCCTCTGGCCATGAGCGTGAGCAAGGTGTGGAACTCTTGGTCCTGGTGTTGGAAGCGGCGGCCAAAGCTGATGGAGCAGATGACGTTGGATACAGCTCTATTGATGAGGGGAGTTAAATTGATTCCAGCCCCCCCCTCTACCCCACGGAGTCTCAATAGCTCTGTCTTAACAAACACCAGCTCCTCGTGGATGCAGGGTTCCAGGCTCAGTTTGCCCAGGCCGAAGTTCCGTAAGGTGGCATGGCAGAACTTTCGCTGCTGCCTCCAGACCGGACCATATGGCGCAAACACTATGCCTAAAACAATTTTAAGTATAAAATCAGATGAGGATAAACACAGGAAACATCGGTAAGCGTTAATTTCATAATAGCTATACCTAGACACGCTTTACTCTCACCTTTCCGCTTTGTAATAATTCTTACGCTGGGCACATCAGGTCTGTCGGAAAAAACGTCGGCACGGTTGGCCAGGGCATCTCGAATTACTTCATAGCCTGTTAATATAACTGCCAGCTGGCTTCCAATAAACATACTGTAAACAGTGCCGTAGACTTTGGACAGGTCCATTAGAATAACTTGTGGCGATGCAGACACATTTTTGTTCGGGTCACATTTTTCACCGTTATACTTTCTTAGCCACTTCAGAATAAAATTCGGGACGAGAAAATGTCCGCAATTACCGATGACAGGCCAAGGTCGAGGTCCTGGTGGAATATTGTAAAAATCGCGATTTCTGTAAAATTTTACCAACGCATAATGTAGAACTAAGAAAACAGCAAAGGCCAAAGCTAAAGTGCTGATAATCGAGTACATCTTACAGGGTAGCGCTTCTGCCACAAATGCTCGGACAGGAAGTCCTCTTCGTGTCAGTAATTGACTAAAATTGTAAATCCGTTAGAAATAGGTTTAGGATAACAACAAATTCCGATTCGAAAACCCAGTGACTCTAGTAATATTATCTATAGTCAGTATAATTCCGCAAAAACTTACACTTCAAATGCTGTCTTTGTTGTTTAAGCGATGTCATAACATAGTCACATCTGCTTTTCAATTGGTCAGTGTACATGCGAGTTATTGTCATTGGTTAATAATGTATTGACGAAAGAAATAGGTGGGACCAAATCATAATACAAATAAGAGTCTAATAACATAGAAAATAGTTTTATTTTCTCATGATTGTATGTAATAAATATATATATATATATATTATATATATATACACACACACACACACAAACATTTTAGAATATATAGATATTTAAACAACATTTTAGAATTTTAAAAGGCACATATCGAATTCGCGCATAAACACAAAAACATCTGTAAGACAGACTTGTTATGCAACGTTGAGCGGCTACAGTATTCTTGATTACAGTGAAAAGTTCTCCATTTGAAGAATGTAATCTGTTTTGTTCAATTGAAGCGAAATTATTTCAGGAACACATCTTTCGGTTTGTGTCAAAATAAAAGTCACCGGCTCGCCCGGTAGCTAAAAAAGAAAAGAAATACGCTTCCAACAACGGATTAAAAACGGAGGTACCTTCTTATTGACTGTTTCAGAGGATTGAAAGTTGGAATTGGTACATTTTTATTAACGTCTTAATTTAACTATTTTTAAACACGAACATGTAGCACTGAGTACTTTCAAATGTTGATTTTTTCCAATCATGATTTTGGTGGAATACCAAGAGATACATGGCCGTATCTCAGCGGTTTTGGAATACAGAATTCCCAAGGTACAAGCCCAGCTGAAATATAGTACACCGAGTTTTGGCCTTTTGAGACCTGTGTCTCAGGCAACAACAAATATCTATTGATCAACTTAAAGTTACATGTAGCAATAACTTTCAGGGCGGGTTAGTTATCATAATTAGGAATCTATGCACATTTTCTATATCAAACTAAATTAATTTTGCTTTGTCATTTTCATATGCATGAAACCATATTCAAACTACAGAACTACACATTCACAGTCAATTTCCAACCTCATTCCATAGTGAGGCTAATGATGGCACAGGGTAAATGATCTGGTTGCATTGTCCCATTTGTGTTATAGTATATGTTGGAACAGAGAGAACAGCATTAGTCTTCTGGCGAGTCTCAAAATAAAACAAACCTCCAACCTGAAAAAGATCGTCCATGAAATATGCAATTGTGCTATCACTAAGGGTTAACATTAAAAATATCCTGCATGTCTTTTTTTAAATTAAGGCTACTCACTTGAACGAATGCATTAAAGAAAATTGGTCCGTTTTTGATCCATTCGTTCAGACACATTTGTGGTCTTTTCCTATAATGCAATTACAGGCACACTTGCATTGTGAATGTAAAACGTGCTTCAACGTAAATAATTATCAGTAACTAACAGCACAAACACCCCATTGGCATGTTAGGTAAAAACAACAGCACCAATTAAATCTCAGGATGAATTAAAGTAAAACACCAAGAAATTTAGTCGTGAGTACATTCAGTTTTATGATACTTGACAGGGCACCATCAGCAAATTGTTCCAATTAATAAGAAACCAATCTGGTCTTAACCATTTGTGATACTGTTGTTTTTATGCTTTTAGAATGCTCAGCAAGGAGACCAGCCAAAGGCAAAAAGATCGTCCATGAAATACTTCTGAATGACTAAACCCTTCAAGACAATTTTCACGTTTGGGAAAACACATTTTGAAATGCAGGTGCTGGCACCCAGTGCCTGACCCTCATCTGAGATTGGAAAGCAATTCAGGTTTTAACACACAGATTCAAAATTTGTTTGGCATCAAAAGCAATTACTTTATCACTGTATACAAATGTGTCTTCTGTTAACCAAAACACACTGTCAATGTGCAATGTCACCCTTTTTTTCCTCCCAGGACTGTCGATTTTCAAAAAGACATAAGAGATGAGATGAGATGACAGCGTCAGTCCGGAAAGTGCCTTTACACACAGGAGGAGTACTTACTCCTCCCGTGTGCTCTGCACCCTGGAGTACCTCTGACACGGGCTTTTCAGACAGGTAAGGGGCCAGATGAAGGGCCAGTAAAACGTACACGGCACCTGAGCTTGCACATTCTTCTCAAAGAAGCAGAAGACGGGGCTCCACCAGGTCTTCCACAGGTAGCTGTATCTCGAGCGCTTCAGAGCCTGTAGGATGTAAGCAAGGACCTTTAAAAATATAAACGTGCCTTCAAATTAGGCGAAATAAAAATGTAAGCAGGTGAATAAGTCGAAAAAATGCCAAGGTGAAAAAGAGCAATCATAAAAGCGTTTTAAAAGTATTGTGGAATTTGCTGATGAAGGACAGCAGAGGGCAGCAGATTAAGGTTGAATATTAATTATGACTCCCGTCTTGGCAGCTGTAGTCCTACAACTTTTAGACTTTACTTTCAGCTAACAATAAACTGGATTAAATCAATCCCCTTGGGCATGTATTGAGGATGATTTCCACAACGTTTATTTAAATGGTCGATTTTGACTCAAATGAAGTTTTTAACATCATTACAGTAGTCACCTCATTCACAATCTATTTTTCTATGTGCCATCAATCAAATTAATATGCCCTTTAGAGTGATAGATTTTGACTGGGACATTTCTACCCTCTAACCACATCAAGAACTGATTTAAATAGATCTGAGTCATTGCCTAAGATTCTTTAAACTGACGGTTATAACTACCACGCCCAGACCTGATTAGGGTGTAAACCCTGCTAATTTATCCATCCACAGTAACAACAATGCCTTCTATATGGCTATATTTGCATTTAAAAAGCTGTTGGGTCCTATCTATTCCATCATTTCAAGCAAGGGTGGTGCACCATCCACACCCTTATGCTCAGCTGAATAAACCTGAGGCTTAACCACGGAACTTGGGGCTCACCTTTTCGTATGTCATAGAATGATACCACCAGAAAAGACGGGAGGTAATGTAATAGGCCACCACCACATCCAAGCTGTAGTGCTCATGGCCAATCAGGATGCAAAACACGCCCACCACACTCAGCAGCCAGCAAATCAGGTGGTACCACCAGAAAGAACGTGGAGAATCTGAACAAACAAAACAGACGATACGTTTGTCTATTTTCTTATCAACTGAACTTTTTTTTACCTAGTTACAATTTTTGCAGGTTAAAGGAATACTACTTTGGGGCAAAGCAGCAGACCTGGGCTCTAGGGAGATTTTTTCCCATCACACTTACACTCCTTGATGAACAGGTAGGTGAGGGTGAGCATCACGGTGTGACCGCTGTACAGGAAGTCCCCACACATGAGATGGGAGCCCGTGATGGACAGGCCCCCCCCTGAGATTAGCTGCAGGATACGTTGCACCTTGGCTTGGGAGTTACCGTAAAGCTGAGAAAGAAAACCCAATGTCTTAGCGACATCATAACAAAGTTCAAATTCAAGTCTTGTGGTTAAAAACTCATCGCCATGTCACGCACAATCTCAGCATTAGGCTTTTTTTCCCCCCCCTACAGAGAGACTAACTCTTTATTCTGAAATATTAACTAGGTTTGTGCCCTTGCAGTTCACTTCTATACCCTCCACAGAGGATCTATATCGCACAGTGGACATAAGCTTTAATAGTCCCCACTCACCTTAGGAGCACAGGTCATGTGTAAGCCTGGCACAGGCAAGGTGGTTATGTACATGGTCACACATCGATACAGGTACAGCGTGCCCATCAGGAAGAAGAATCTTCTGCCGACTATGGCCCTTCAGAAGGAGTAACCAAGGGAAGAGACTGGATTATACCAAATACACCATGAACCGCAAAAAACCTGACTTTACATGGGTGAAAAAGGCAGTATAAACTTACTTAATTAGTTAATTATACATCCAGAACAGCATTATTCTTTATGTGGGTAATACACCTGAATTGCCAGTAAATAAGTGGCGCATTTATCGAGCATCTAAAGAGCATTCCGTTTAGTGAAATAAAATCTTTACATTCAAGTGCACATCTAACTCAACCGCAGTTTAATTATCACATTAAAAGGTTAAAAGGTTATTTTGGTTCACAGGTTTAATTTATCACAATTTGTGGTTTAATCTAGCCAATTAGATGAGGCTGTTTTAGAAAGATTGAATTAAAAAAAGACCTTAATGATGAATTATTCTTAAACTGAATCCTATTATACATTTAAGGTATACCATCAAAGCATTAAAGTGAAGAGTAGAACTTAAATTGAAAGTAAAACCTTTCCTTGTCAGTCATTACATTCTGAGGTTACTTGAATTCATGCACATTCATGCTTGGCAGAATTGCGTAACAAAGACATTTTTGTGTGAGGAGTCACATACTTGTATCTGAGGAGGAGCCACTGCACAAACCATAGTCCTACAAGGACCATGCCATTGATTTCAGTCACTGAGAAGGCCCACGTCACACGGTCAAAATAGTCAAAGAACTTATCAGGCAAGGGTGGATTGCTTGTTTTAGCCGGGACTCTCTCGTGCACTACAGTAATTACGACTGTTGTCAGGACCAGGTTGAAGAGAGCATAGACGAATGATATTCCAGTTTTCCACCATTCCAGGGGCAAACACTCTTTCCTGGATTCGGTCACGGATATGATGAAGTGGTCTTGGTGTCCCATGACGGCCTCGTCCCGGGCGGGTGGAGGGCTGCTCTGTGTGCTGTGGTGGTGACTGCGTTTCTCGACTGCCGTGGCGAGGACGGTGCAGGAAAGGCCGTTGGGCAGCTCACCATGATCCTCTGCCGTGTATGGACTTAGGTAGGCATCTACAGGGTCTCCCTCGACCAGGGGCTGGGCCGTTGTCATGTCTGCTGTTACAGGACTGCTGGTGTTGGGCAGACTGGCTGGTTGTCTCCTCTGGTGATCAAATGGCAGACCGATTCGGAGGCCGCTCTTCAGAGATAGATCTGAAAATAAAATAAAACAATTATCATACCCAGTTTAAGTGGCAATAAATAATTAACAAAAAGGTTAAAATATGCTTTTGTGTGCAAGTACACAAAGTAAAGCAAAGAAAAACTAACAGTAACACTACATTGTCCTTTGAGCAAATCCAAAGAAGGTGAACATTTTTTAAACAAATGACCGAGGATTTCATGTAAACATTGGCCTTAACATGCATAGGCAAAGTTCTCTATGAGTAGTCTAAAAATAGACTATTCAAATGGAGAAAATGCCAGAAGGCAAGAGTCTGCAGCCTGCAAAATCGCTATCGTAATGGACATTTTAAAATTCAGGCAACAGTCAACCCATCCCTTTATTACATCTACAAACAATATTATCATATCACATGATTCCTGGAAATAAACAAACAAAGTGTTTGATCTCACAGGAGCCTAGTTCGATTGCTATAGAAGCCAACATTAAACTGCCCGAGAGCCAGGTCAAGCATGACACTTAATTCTAACAAAAGAAAGAGCCCTGGCCCAAAAATGTCACAAAAGAAGGCAAACTGCCCATTTTGCTCAAACAACATGAGACAGGGGCTAATAAGGGTAATCGCTTTCAGATCTAATCTTAAGTGGTAGCATCTGTCGGACTTCATCTCTTTGTCTTGGTGAAACCCTTTTAATCCTCACTGTCAATCTGCAAAGAGCAGGTTTCTACATTTATAACCCTATTTCCAACAGCAGATAGGAACTCCCTGCAAGTTAGGCAGGTTTCTCCTGAACAATAGGCGAGGTTTTCTGCAGGACAGGTGTGGCGGGTATGTGGAAGCTACGCACGGCGACAATGTAAGAGATGTTGAAGGCTTAAGTGATGAGTCACGTGAGAGGGTTCCTCAGAAACCTGCTGACACACCCACAGGCATTCTTTTCACCACACGTCCTCGTGAAAAAAGCAAAATTACTACGAGCACAGGCCTACTGGAACTTGTGTCAAAGCCTAACCCCTCATAGCTGAAAATGTCTACCAGTTAGTATGTATAAACACCCCAGAATTTAAATACTCTAAGCACACAACGGCAAGAACAGAGCATGAATAATTATCAGAATTAATTATTTAAAAAAACTAAAACAATTTAAGCATGACTTAGCAGGGGAGAAAAGCACAAAACACAAACTTAAAATCACTTAATTTGTTTCTTTGTTCCCACATTAACAGGAACACACTCAGAGTAATTTCTCCTCCAGTCGTAATTTAATCTATGGCAATTTTTCTGTGCTCAAGAAGCAATTTACAAACCTTCTCGTCAGTATTTAGACTATTCTTAATCCCCAGTTTATAATGCAACCGGGTTACTCTGGAATACGAAAATGAAAATTTTATGATATTATATTGAGGCAAAGACCCGGAGCGTCTTCTCTTTTCATTCAACACATTGACTTCTGCTTCTTCCGGGAGTAAACTACTCAGATTTACTCATAATTTAAACAGTTTCTGGGGAAATTTTAATTTAAAAAAATATTGACGCTTGTTGTTTTGTATCGAAGTGTGCAGTCAGTCGAAGTCCCGTTTGAGACTGCATTTTCTTCTATATAGTTAAACAGCCGCACATACTTATTTTGGAAAGCAACATTCCTGTGCAGCATTCCTGATCTCTCAGCTCATACATTTCCAAACATATAAAAAAAGATATCATTAGGGATCTTGAAATGTCAACGTTGGAGTCAGAACTCCAACAGTCTGCTCCCCACACCGGTTGAATGAAAGAGGGGTTAGTCTCAACTTGGGTTCCACGTTAAAAGCAAAGTGCGCTAATTTGTAAGAATGTTTAAGGCAGTTCTCTAAAAGAGCCGTTAGCTTGCTAATGCTACATTACGAACGCTTGTGTTTCTATGTTCATAATGTATATAATGTTATAAAGAGGGGGTGGGGGTCTACACTGTTATTGACTGTTTTATTAATAGGTTTTAAGACGACAAAACAAATATTAAATTTCCCACAATGATATAAACAGAGAAACAAAATAACAGGACGACCACACACACCTGTAGCCCAAACGATTGGCGCTTGCTGTCCTTAATCAAGGTTTGCAAGTGAATCAGTCTATTTACGTGCATTTCAGACTACTGGTTATCAACTAAACCAGAACACCCAATATCACGCGTTATTGAACTCGATTTCAAATTTACTTCATTGAAGTTAATATCTCAAAAAATGTAAACTCAATAATGTTCAGATCTAATCCACGCCTCCTAAACAACGTGTATCGTATTGCCAGCACTCATCCAGGTTAGTTTACAATACTACTACTA
>JAOVYW010018033.1:16946-34757 GCA_025775045.1 Hiodon tergisus | reverse complement strand
ATATATGTTATAATAACAATAAAAATAAATAATAGTAATGATAATAGTCAAATGCAAAATTTTCATATGTAGACCCTCAAAAATTCACAATGAATTTCACATTGTGGTGAGAGACTGCACAGAGAAAGCACAGAGATCGGCCTGCTCATTGTTCAACTGTTTGATATGGCGGTGAGAGACTGCACAGAGATCGGCGAAGAGAGACAGGGGACCAGTGACAATAATCTGGAGAAATCAATTCACTTAAGTGGACAGGGGTCCTCACAGACACCTCCCTAAACGGTGACTGTCGGAATTAATAACCTTTTACCATTTTAACTTTTTGTCACTCTTCAATCAGGGTGGGTGCACCCTCGACTCATAACATGACAGCATTCAAGAGACAGAAATAAAAGTGGAAGATGTACAACCCTAAAACGAAATATGAAGTGTACATATCATTTCAGAATCAGACACATAAGTGACAACTGAATCCTCAGAAAAGGCTGCAGAAAGAGAGAAAGGCATCACATTGCTGTTATAGAAAGCGCATGGGAGAGGGAACTGTCGCAATGCCTTCTTTCACACACATTTTCCGGGCAAACTGCAAGGCTGTGCATCTACACACCAAGGCTGTGCAAGTATTTTGCAACTTAAGCCAAAAAAAAACCACAGCAAAAAATGTAACACATGATATGATGCGTAACAAAGACCCAACATGTTCTGAAGAAACAAAACTAAGACCATGTCCCTGTTGCCTGAGTACACAGCTGTGGCAGCAAGGGGCCTTTGTCAGAGGACTGGAAAGTCAAGGGAAATGACTGCACATTCTAGCATAATTAGCAGAACAAACTAAAAACGTAGGTGTTTTCCTGCCTACCGCCTGCATTCTTACCGACTCCCGTGGCAATTGTTAGCCACAAACAACTGCCAACCTTTTCTCGAGCTTCACAAACACAAACATTTGTCCAATAAGAGTTACATTCCCTGCATAAATTTGTGTAGGGTAGAAAGTGAGAAAACAGAACCACAGACCTGTTTAAAATTATAGTCTTACTCTCACTAAAAATATTAAGTGCAGGATTAAGAAATGTTTTGAATCAGATTAATAATGGGGTTCACATCATAATTTTTTGTAATATATTTTAATAATAATGTAATTATTTTACATTTATAAAACCTATTTAGAATTCTATTCTAATAAATACAATTTTCTCAAACAGTTGCATAACTAGATGTTAGGTACTAGCCAGGGAGTGCACGTTTAAAGTCATGTCACAGTCAGCCATGACCAGGAGTCTAACAGTGCACGATTGGCTGAGTGCCATGCAAAGATGTAAGTAGTCATCAGTTCTCTTGGTTCTTCGTTGAAACAGCACCTCCTACTGGATTCTGGATGCAAGGAGCCAAACAGTGCCATCCGAAGGATTTCTCCACACCTCCAGACACCAGTGCTGAACCAGCTGCTTAGCCTGCAGTGTGTTAAATGACCAGTGGCTTGAAAGTGAGCAGATGAAGTACATTGCGCTGAGGTGGAAAATCATGGAGATAAGGTCAAGGCGGATATTACATGGCCTTTATTTGCAGTTGACAGACCTTTTCTGCTCTCACACAACAGATTGTCGTAAAGGTTTGCTATTTAAGCATAACAGGCCCAATACATTTCCAGATGCAATGATCGGGCGTCACAGAAGCACAGTCATCCAATCACGAGGCGTTTCAAAAGCGTTTCTGTTCTTTGATGGCGTTCAGTTAAAGTGAGAGCAGTTGAGAGATATGAGGTGCACCTGCTCCACTGGAGATGTCATTAAAGTTTGACGCTCAGAGCCACAGACCGACCAAAGGGCACTTATAGATGACAAAGACAGCGTCTGGGGATGTATGCCATTATTAAATGAGGGATGCGACTCTCTTCACTGCTTGAAATATCAGCCTTTTCGATGAATGACTCTGTGTTTGAAACCAACAGTTGAAGCAGCATGTGCCAAGATGTGTTCAGATTCAACATTCACAGGCAGCCCATTCCATATCCCCCCTGTCCATACGACACTCTAGCAAGACAGAAATGCAGCACGTTTTATTTTCATATTTGTGTACGTATCTGTTATGATTCAGTTTATGAATAGACACTGTCATATCAGGCCTTGATTGAAACATGTACTTCAGTTGGCTTCAGCAACTCAGACGGTTGACTGTACTTAGAAAAACAGAATTTTTTGTGCCTCGGAGAGGGAATATCAAAGGCTTGTAAACCTGCCATTTCAGCTGCTTTCTTCCCGTCTGCTGCCAAAAATACAGCAGTTCCCATAATTCCCTCATCACTGAAAGGCCTTCGCAACCGCGTCCCTTAAGAAGCTCATCCACATTAGATAAACACCCTTCCTGAGTGTCAGTTACTATCTCCACATCTCCTTGATTTATCCACGTACTGAACAACATTATATTGACATAATTGGTCATTGGATCTTATTAATATAATTTAAAATGATTTAAAATGATTTACAATTATATGTTTTGGACCAGGCGGTTCCTCGGGTGAAGACAGCCCACATGAAATGAATACAGCCTATTTTCTGAGGCACCCTCCCAAGCACAGAGACACAGGATTCCCTGTGTTACATACAGTTACATTACTTCCGTGAAGGGAATACCATAAACCCCATGACTTCATCCAAATGGATAATGCACATTTCTCAAGAGGTCTACACCAGTGCTTCTCTGGCTATAAATGCTCATTTCCTAGAAGTTTGGAAGTATAGGCTCTCAAGGCTGAGAGTAAAAATTCCCATGAGTACTTTAACTGGCTATAGTGGAAGGGGGCTGGCTCATTCTGTGAGAGGGTATCAGGTCAGAGATGGTAATTTTACTGAGAACTACCTATGTGAGATTCTTACGGTGAGCTACTCCACTGAGGGCCCATTGAAATGGCACTAAAACAGAGCTTGTTCCCTGTATTAGCAGACTGTGATGGCTTAGCCTCGGTACAACAGTGTTGTTCTCTGTATTAGTGGACTGGGATGGCTTAGCCTCGATACAACACTGTTGTTCTCTGTATTAGCGGACTGGGATGGCCTAGCGTCGGTACAACAGTGTTGTTCTCTGTATTAGCGGACTGGGATGGCCTAGCCTCAGTACAGCAATGTTGTTCTCTGTATTAGCGGACTGGGATGGCTTAGCCTTGATACAACAGCGTTGTTCTCTGTATTAGCGGACTGTGATGGCCTAGCCTCGGTACAACAGTGTTGTTCTCTGTATTAGCGGACTGCGATGGTTTAGCCATTGAAAAATAGTAATTTCTGGCTGCATCTGAATGAACTTCATGTTTCTATTATCAGTTGAACATATTATTATTATTTTGAATATTTTGACACCCAAATAGCATTTTATATAATTAAGGAATTACCCCCAAATGAGTCCCTTGTCCTTAAAAATTGATTACTGGTTAAATTAAAGTTTATTTTGTCAAAGTAAAACATAAAAAATATCTGCAAGGTTTCTTGACAGCGAGGCTAAAGAGATAATAGAAGCAAAAGCTTAGTGATGACCTAGGATTTCATAATCAGTGCATTCGTTTGATAGTATGAGTTTTAGATCTCAGATTAGTAATTTGGCTTCTTAAAGATAAGATAGATAAAAGGGAAGCATAAAGCTATAAAAAAGGACTGAATGGTCCGCAGAGCCGGACTAAACTCGTGTAGCTGGCTATAGGAATGGCGGAGAAAATAGACGCACTTTAAACTTGACCGGCTGCGGAGCTCACTGAGTAGTAGGCAAACCTTACGTAGCAAGAGCGCACTTTCGGCTATGTTCCTGTACATCTGATGTGAACAACAGCAGGAAAACAAAAGCACAGGGAACGACCACATTATGGTGCAGCAGTTGCACAGATAAAAAGTAGCGATTGCCGCTATAAAAAATGTAATCCCCTGGCAAAAATCCTGACTGAAGTCTTAAAATAGGAGGCTTTTTGAAGTAACCTCAGTCGCTCCGACGGATGTATCGTTTTTAAAAATGTCTCTCTTTCACAAGAAACCTCAAAAAACATCTCTTTGATATTCAATCGACTGCTGCTAGCAACCAGGAAGGTAGAAATGGTCGTGGAATGAAGAGCAGTCTAAATTATTTAAGATTACATCCATTAAATGATCAGAATGTCATAGACCATTCCCTGTGAGCACTTCTGTTTATTTCCGGGGGTTTTTTCCAAAGACTATGGAGCGAGGGCCAAAACTGTATTTAAAATAAAAGAGTACACAAGCCTATGCAATGCATCTGTGATGGTTCAGTCACAGGGAACTGCTCACACAAATCAAAATCATAGCATAGCAAAATCATAGTTAGCATGGCAAAACAAATGACGCATGGTACCTTCCCCAGCCAAATAAGGCGTCATTCTCCTTGTGGCGCATAACAGGGGGCGAGCGGCATACGAAATCCCCTGCTCTGAGAAAATAAAAGTCGTCAGCCCCCTCAATCACAAATCGGTCTCCGTATGGGAAATGGTGATACAGTCACGGTCATCCATCCCCATCGATGAGAAGGATGAGGTGCTTGTCTTTCGGAGCCGAGTGGCCCCCGCTCTCTCCGGCTCTACAAAAGCAAAAACCACAGGCATACTACGCCGGGGGATAGTGATTTACTGATGGGTTAGGTAGGCCCGTCTGAGAAAACTGGCCATTTTCCTGGCTGTTTACGAACATATTTACATTGCGGCTGTGCGATAATCCACGGATTATGTAAATGGTAATCCACGACGAGCGGTGTGGCAGCAGGAAAATAAACCACAACGGGATGGCGTGGTGCAGCCCCGATGCAAAGCCATGGGCCCTTACGAATATCTGGGTGTCTCACCTGCTGCAGCATAGTCTGCTGCTGACAAAGTGTTCTCTGTTTGCAGAGGTCAGACCCTTCCCTAAATGACTTTTTGTTGAGAACAACCAACTCTAGTTTTACCAGTAATTAAGTTTGCAAGTGTGAACACCTTTTCGACCAACCAGAAATCACCTTCTGGGAAAGCCTTTTATCGAAGCATCTTAACACATCTCTTGGTCTTTGTTATCCTGAACTTTTTTGCTCCAATTAGTTCAATTTGCTCCATAACAGCAGACCTTAAATTTGCTTTTTTCACAAGCAAATGTTCTTAAACAAAAAAGATCCATTATTTTATAAATGTAAAAAAAAAGTATCATTTTTAATTTATACTGTTTTCTTACTTCTTATGTCAATTGCTACCCAACGCTAAACGTTATTATTTTAACCAAATATTTTAAAACATGGCGGAAGAGCAAAGGTTTTAGCACTGTTTAAAAAAACTGTGTATATAATATAAAACAGCAACTTGGTTTGGCTGCCAAGCTTTTTTTTTTTTAGTTAATTGATAATGGGTGTGTGCAGGAGAGGAATGGGGCTAAATGGCGGCTAAAATCAAGCTGTTTTATCTACCTAAATATTTGGCAAGTAGGGCTAGAACAGCCACAAATGCTCTTACTACTTAATGACACTCTTCGCACTAAACAACTTATTTTATTATTATTATTTTCTATTAATCTGCCCCTGACATTCCAGCCAAGTTGTTTTGTTGGAAAATTGGCGTTTAAAATGTTTTCCCCTGTGTTTTATAAAAGTCTAGCAAATTCCATGCCACAGTGATGCAATTCGTATTTAGCAGACAACATGGAAAAGGCAGCCATGTTGGATTAAATTTGGAAAGGTAGATTCTGTGCCTTTCTGTGTGTATGTGCGCTGTATGAAGCGTGAACCAAACAGGTTTAGTGCCATGCTGGCTGTGCCGCCTTTAATATTTAATAAAGCAAAAATCAATTTCTGTAGACTTCAATTGTCTGAGCCCTGGTGTAATATGATCACGGGCAGCAGGTTTGAGTCTCAAAGTCAAATCCCTTTGCTTTCAAAGTGTGACTAAAGAGAAAATTGACTTGGCTGCATGAGGGAAGAAGGGAGAAACTCCATGGAAGTATCTGCAGACATTTTAATTCTCGTCAAAAGGATTAGCGAAAGCACAAACTAGCAAACCCAAGCAATACACAACTGCTGACAAAATTCCTGCAACGCGAGTTGATTCCCTGTTATTCAAAGAAGAGTATTTATTCTACCGGCGCCACAGCAAAATAAAACGTGTTTGTTCAATGGAGTAGAAGGGTTTCTAGAGGCAGGCAGCAAAGCACTGTTTGTGATGTTTGCACACTAAGGGCTCTCTTTGTTCTCATTGTTTAGAAACCGTTAACCTGACATCACCGATGAGATGCTGAGATAGACTGGGACCTCTGTGTCAGAACTCCCAATATTTATCACCGTCCATTCATAAGTGGGAAAGCCTGAAGTGAGCCAGCCAGGAAGTCTCCAGCCGGTCTCGGCCTGATCAGAATTCTCCACAGACGACCCCAAAGACAGTATCGGGTGTTCCAGTAGAGTGGATTGCAATTTACCTCCTGGCCGAAAGTCGTTGATGGCTTCAGAATGAATTAAAGGGTGTTACTGGGGGTAGAGACAGAACGAGCACTTGGCTGGCATGCGCTTCGACTCACAGGATAAGTCAATATCCGTCAGGAGAAATGCATTATGGGTCAGTTGCCTGACGCAGATAGCCCCCTGATGGAAAAAAAGGGGTTACAGGTGCTGATGATGATCACAATGGGCCCTGTCATGGGTTCCAGCCAGCGCCACTCAAGCCTGATTTCAGCGCTAGTTATACAGATGCTCTCACAACTTTTATTAGATCAACTGTAAAGCCCTACCATAGCGGCAAACCCATTGGGAATGCATGTATTCAATACATGTATTCAGTGTCTATGCCTCTGTGTCAACCACAGATAGGAAAAAACATCATAATTAAACTGTTTATACATTCTGGGAACTTAAAACAACAAGTCCTGTTAATGTTGGGGTTCTGTTTTGGAAAACAAGTAGAGCAACGTTAACAGAAAACTTCTCCTTTATTAATTGGTGACACTTACTATGAAATCATGTTAACGGGTGAGACTTTCAAAAGGGGGCTCGCTGCAGTTTTGGTGGCTTTGATGAAAAGTCACTGAGGCAGAAAATAACAGGGTTGAAGAGTATACACATGTTCCCCTGTTACTGGGAGAGGAGTGCAACAAAACTAGAGGAAATTCACCGCACACGCACACACACACACGCACACGCACGCACACACGCACACATACACACACACTCGCACACACACATGTACACACACACACACACACACACACACACCACCACCGCCACAGAGCAGATCCTCAGTGCAAAATTTCAATCCAGGTCAGAACGCAGCACTGCATTGATAGAGAGGCCCTTTGAAGTTAATGAAGAGGCGCAGGCTGTCAGGTCATTAGGATGGTAAATAAGGCCAAATAGCATGTGAGCCAATTTAATCTCAGTAGGTGAAAGGAAGCATTGCTGCCTGGAAGTTCACAGACAGATTTCTGAAAGACACTTTCAACGCACTGAAAAAACCTGTGCGTTATCTCCCTGAACATTAAAAGAAATAAAAGGAATACTTTCCACAAGGGGCCTGATAGAGCCCAAAGACCACATGTTGTATACCAGTCCATCAATTCTCATTCAGTCTGTTTAACCAAAGCCATACTTTCAGTATAAAGCTAATGCAGGTTGATGACTCCATACCAATAGTCTACTGTGTCACCTGGCAGTGAAGGAAAGCACACCCACACAGGAGGTCAGGGCCCAACACTGGTAGTCACGGGTCACCTTCCGTAACACCACAAGGCTGTCGTCCGACGCATTTTGAATGTTGTACACAGAGAGTGCTGTAGAAAGCGTGGTGGCCCGTGTAATTAAAAACCTCTGTCTGCCCAGTCAAGGCCCAGCCTGCTGAAGCGTGACAATTACTTAAAATAAATAAATCAACGCATATGCTCTCTCTCTCTGTTCATTTTCCCAAAGCGACCCTGCAATATTTCAGGCCTGCACATGCAAACCTCACCATCATGAACCCGGGGAACCCATTTTATTTTGATTACAAATCCACAGGCACGCTTTTCTGGCGGATCCAGAATTCAAATCCCAGGGTGACTCGACTAAACGACATACTAGTTTCTGCTAAATTTTTAAAGCCATACAAAAAAAGAGAAAAATTCACATTTTCAGATGTGATGTATAAACGTTGCGTCGGCGTCATGCTAAATGATGGGATTCCAGTGGCTCCCTGCCAACCCACGAGGGGCTGCCATGATTTCAGGGTTGTCCCCTGGTGATGGAGAGCCCCTCTGGCACCAGGCTTCTTGGCGCCAGATAAATCAGGCGGCTGCCACCGCCATGCACATTCATTAAATTAGTTTGTCAGTAAACACTTAAGACGTTGTAGCCCACTCAAAAAAAAACTAAAACAACAATAACCTGCAACTGAAGCATGGCCTGCTCTGCAATTTTCATGATTGAGGTGAAGTGAGGATGTTGCGGAGATTGGGAAGCATTCAAAAAAACAAAGCAAAACAAAACCTAGAATGTGCCTTCATTTATTTCCATTAATATTTAGCCCTTCGTTTTCTAAACATACATTTCCATCTGCCTGTGTTCTATAAATGCAATACATTACATTGAAAAAAAGGTGCTGAGCATATTATCAATTAAATCAATATGGCCCGTTTCTATAAATATAATTCTATAATATATGTGGGCTCTGACATATTGCAACCCCACGTCGATTTTTCTCAACTTTTTTTTATTGCTTAAGCTTCACAGTCAAATAATTCACTTGTGAATGCTTGATTTCCTATGCCCCGTCGTTAAAGGTCAAACACAAGACAAGAACGGATCGCTGAGAGCGAACGTTCATTTATTATCCCATCTCATACCAAGCTTACTGTGCTCTTTTCAGTAAAGTTGGGAATATTGCGGAAGGGACACTAAAAAGCTACTAAAAAGAAGACGATGGCCGTTCAGATATAGTTTCTGCTTAACCAACTGTGGCAGACAGGACCTCACTGTGCACAGTGAATGTGGTTGCGTTGACTGCACCTCACGCAGGTGCTTGTAATTAAGCAGAGCTGCTTGGGCTGAGAATCTGTAGCTGTTTTATTTAAGAGGTTTATAAAGTGATTGCTTATTTGAGTTATCCCCGAAAGAGTAGTTTTCTTTTAGGTTGGAGATTTTCATTAAGTTTTTGTATTTTCATTCCGAATGCTGTTATTTGTGTTAAAACATGCACAATGAAAACCGTGCACAAACCCTTGGTTTGTGACTTAAGTATTTGCCATCTTTAAAAGATGTACCAATTATACATTTCTAAAAATGTGCAGCAATTTGGCGTCTAGTCCGACTATTACACTTCATCTGTTTCTGGAAACCAACTGTACAAACGTGACTGGTTCTGTGAGGGATGAACAAAAACGAAAACATTAACAACAATGTGCATTTGTGCAAGGGCTGACGAACAGCAATAATGGGTTTGATGGATTCAAATGGGGAGAGAGATTTCTGCACACAATGAATTAAACAATTAATTCACTGTTAGGTCTTTTCTTTCTTTCAGAATGCCGTTTCATAGAAGCATTTTGTGATGAGTCAAGCGCTAGCCACGACTTCGGACTCGAACGCAAAAATATTTTTGTAGGAAAGTCTAGGGCTTTCGACAACACTGCAATTGCTAAGGGTAAAACATTAGAAAGCATTAAAAAAGATCTGGTCAATAACTCTGAACTCTGAGTACAGGAGAGGACCATAAAAAAACCGTTGCTATGTTTAATTTATGGCTGTTTTCTTTTGAGAGCGATGGCAATGACCCATTCTACCAAGTTCATGGAAGATGCTTCATTAATTACTCATACCTGGGTGGCTTTTGCGCGGTATAGGAGTTGGTTTTTATCGGTCTCACAACAGTGGACACAAGGTGGGAGACACCAGTTGTGCGCTTCTAAGGCTGAAGGGCTGCTGCCCGCGGTTTGTACTGTCGCCCCCTTTGTTTGTTTGTTTGTCCTCCATCGCGCCGCCCAACGCCCTTACCGCCTCATGATCCACCAGATGTGGAGAGGAAAGAGTGGAGCAGCAGCTCATCTGGAGCAGGCGTTCAGGGGGCCTGGGTTTGGGTCAGAAGCATCGTGCAGATGGTGATTCTGCGGCACAACAGGGGTGCCTCCTGTGCATGGTGAAGTGCAGCTGCAGGGAGGTGGCAGAATGTGGGTTTTTCAGATGAATAAGGAGGAGAGAGGGAATGCATGTGATGGGGGGGGTAATCAGGGCCTGGCCCACGCAGCCTGAACCTGGCACGGACAGTTATCCCGACACTAGGCTTTCCAGCTCGTGCCTGTGTCTGGGTAATGGAAAGAAACGTCGAAGACCATAGCCTGGAACATAGCTTTATAAGAGCCATGCCTGTGCAGGGTCTGCTTCCCATGGATTCACTTGGAGATCACTGTTCATGAGCCTTCCACCCCTCTGGCCTGGGCTGCATATCCAAGTGGAGAGAGAACCTGAATGTGAATGTGCAGAGACTGTGCAAACGTCACCTCCATCACGCTTTACATCAGGAGAGCACAGCTTTGGAAGAGTTTCCCTGGCTGGGAACAACAACTGTGCACAAAGGTGACTCGAAACATTGCTGGAAAAATAAAATCCCTTTTATTAGATTAAAATCTTAAAATCTTATATTATAATAGATCTATAATAGTCTTGTTATTTTGGTACAAATAGTAGCCATGTTTTTTATGATTGATGCAAAAAAACATATTTTTTTTAAATTAATGCAGCGTGGGACATATATAAATTTAAAACCGGCAAATTATTTCTTGAACCTGCTTTTTTTGTTATTACCTAGCTGGTGACATTCACCCCAACCGCTGACCTAAAAAGAGCTGAAAAGGTCAAGGCTGCGCACCGGTAAACATTCGTTTACCCAAATGCAGGGGGCTGGGGTGGGGTGTGTGTTCACTCACACTTCTGTGCTCTCCAGTGATGCAGCTGGTGCCCTCTGTGGGGACGAAACTCCCCGCTGTCCCACCGGAAATCTTCAGGGACCCTCACCACTATTAACGTGCACGCAAAATGCTGCTCGCAGATTGTGTCCAGAATACTGATGCCCGGGGGCCGGGCAGAAGCACCCTTTGTCCGAGGGCCTAATGACTGCTCTTCTGTCAAATTAGCGCTGCCAGCGAGAGGTAATTGCAAAAGTACTCCCCGCTTTACTGTCAATCAACCCCGGCCCAGGCAGCAGCCTTTACTCTGAAAGCTTTATGGGTCTGAATTGGAGGCACAACAATGGCATCAAACTGCATTAGGGCCTGGTGTTCTTCGGAGGGAGAAAGGGGATAAACACTCCAAAGTCTAGGGAATAATGACAGTGTTTAACGACAGGCCTCAGACGGAGCGCCCCCGTTGTTTGCGCTCCAACAGAAGGGGATCGATCGCGGGACAGTAACCCAATAAGCCTGTTCCAGCACGGACGCTCGAGGCGAGAACAGGGGCCGAACCTCTTGCCCTGAAGGTGGACAGCGCCTCGGTGTGCAGGCAGAGGGGATCGATAGGCGCCCCCTACACATTTAATCACATTTATTCGTCTTCATTGACCCTTGGCTTCTCCTTGCCATCACATTACCATTTTCCTTACGCCCTGTCATCATGGTTTTGTGCTTCTTATGGGACAAAAGTGTTTTTTAATGGGTTACATTGATGCAATGACTTTGTCTAATGTCCAACCAGGATGCTGTGCCTGCTTTTTTATGAAGGCCTTTGGTTAATGCAGAAATGCACACGTATCGGTATAAAGTTTCAATGCACAATATAGTAATGTAAACCTCAATATTATTATTGACATTATTGTTCATTCACTAAGCAGAGTATCTAGAGCAACATACCTCACCTGCATGCACACACACACAAGTTCTTGTTTATCTTGCCTTGAGTGTGTGTGTGTTTTTTTTAAAGGTGGAAGAATAAAACAGGGTGAGGGTGAGCTGCATCTGCCGGATAATGTGAGTTTAACAGGCAGTGACAAACAGCAGCAAGTTCTCTCCACGACGAGTGGACCACTTTAGCGAATTAGCGTTCGGTTCACAGATGCATGAGCGCTCCTGAGAGGCATCTTGAGCTGTCCGCCAAGTGGAAAAGGTCAGGAGACGTCGCTCATCGCCGTCCCAGATCGCTTGGCAATTCGCCTCAGGGTGCCGGTGCTCTGTGTTCACAACAGAGAGCCGACAGCTTTTAGAAGCACTTTCGTCCCAAACAGACTGAGCAGGCAACGCGCGGGCAGCGATATCTTACAACAAACTATGCACAATCGCAACATATAACTGACACCATCCCACGCTGCTATTTCTTTAATGCCAAATAATTGATATGCCTTGGGGCCAATATGGCAATGGATTTTTCGTCAACAATCCAGTAACACGGAATATGAAGCACAACTCGTGTGAAACTAGAAGAGAGCGTGGGCGTAGGCGATCAGACTGAGATGGCAGAGCTAATCAATGTCCGCGCTGTTCACATTTTCGGAGACGTGGAAGGAACTAGAGAGACACAATCTCTTTCAGTCCAGGGCCAGAGTTAACAACAGGCCACTTCCCCAACGCGGCTCAAAGGAACTGGAGTTGGAGTGGCCAAAAGCCTGAAGGTTCAAGTCCAAGAAGAGGAGCTGCTATGGAATAAGGTACTCAATCAGAGTGGCTTCATATCCAGCTATATATACTGGCAAAATGTAGAACAAATTCGAGATACGTGAGCTACATCACACTCAAGAAACAGTGTTGCAATTTTTCTCAAATAAATTGGAGACAATTTAAGTTTTACAACGCTATGCACAGAAAGAACCATATTTGGAATGAGCCTCCCGAGACTCGTCACATTGTCGCCGTAATTGGAATTTGATGAGTTTTTCAGCCACCCCTGAGGGGCGGGGGGATTCCCTAGAGCGAGGGTGATTTCTCATGCGTGAAGAAGTTGGCAAAGCCAAACATCCCCCTCCCCAAACCCCCCTCCCCTCCCCAAACCCAAAGAAATGTTTGTGGAGCAGGAAGAACTGAGAGAGAAGGTTGGCCTTGAACAGCTACCAAGCCTATCACACATTTCAATTGTACACACACATTCTAACATCTTAGCAATATTAGCAATAGAAAATATGGATTATCCAGGCTCATGACTTTTTAATTACGGTACAAAATGTATGGTACAATACAATATTTGAGAATGTGGAATGAGTGGTTCGATCTCATCCTGCCTGGTACCTCTGAATAACTAAATGAATAAAACAGGAGGAAGGGAATGCATTGTAGCTGGACCTTTCAATGTCTCATATACATAAACCATTTCGGACTGGGTAAAGGCCAACTAAGGAGTGTTATAAGTACTTTACAATGCTATGTTAATTGGCTTACAGTCACTCAGCTTCCTCCAGAACAAATTTGCTGAGCTCACAACAAACACAGGTGGGGAAAAAAATCTATAAATGTAAACAAACATTTGATTACGTTGCCCTTTTCTGCACGGCTGTAATTTGATTCCAGACATGAAATGCAGGTTCCTACCTTTCAAGGGTTATAAATACAGTAGGTCTCTATCAAGAAGAAGTCTGACATATAAAAATGTTGCCCTTTAGTCCTGGGCATGATTACGAGGGGGGGTATGCATCTGAGTATAACAATCATTGCGCAGTGGATATGATATATCAAATTAATCCAACGGTGAGGTTTGAGGGAATTAATTCATATCGATTGTGCGTATTGTGCATTCCGTACTGCAGACATGGGCCAGTGCTTTCCAGCAGTAACTGAATGAGTCTTTGTGTATGCCTTTATAGTGCAGAGCAGGGTCACAGGGCAGAGTTACAGGGCTGGGTCACAGGGCCAGGGTCACGGGGCCTTGCCAATGAGCATGGTCACAGGACCAGGGTCACAGGGTCAGGATCACAGGGCAGGGACAAAGAACATGGTCGCAAGAAAAAGACATGGCTGCAGAGAGCTTGGTAGTCAAGTGGAGGAGGCCGGCAGTGTAATGCATGCGTTGCATGGGTCGACCTGGCACAAGGGTAACGGAGAGGTGGGACGGGGCAGGGCTCACCTGGGGTCCTTCTGGATGCTGTCGACTGAGGGCGACCGGGCCAGCGTTCCCTCTGGGGGTAGCGCCGGGCCCGACTTGCTGTACGGTGAGTCCCCAGACGGGCAGTACTGGAGCGTGCGGTAGGGGTCGGTGTAGTTGGCAGGTGGGGCGACGGAGGCATAGCTGGCCCTCTGGTAGGTGCCTGTGGCGCTCTGACTCCCCGTGCGCTGCAAGGGGACGGAGTCAACACCGGGGGAAGACGGGGCTACGGCAGGAAAGTAGGGACAAAGCAAAAAGTTCAGGACCTGCTCACAGAACTGGTTTATTAGGTCTAGGGCAAGAGGAGCACACAGCCAGAAGAGAAGAGGCGAGAGAAAGACAACGACAGAAAAGAAGGGGACAGAGAGATGTGAAAACAGAGTCAGTGCAGAGAACAAGCCACAAAGACAACACTCAAGACAAATCGCTTTGGCGTTATTTACGAGGGCTAGTAAATACTAATCCAATGAATACTCAGTGGGACAAATTAAAATCACAATTATAGACCGCATGTATGGTACACAGACGCAATAAAATGTTAATTGAAAAATCAATACAGTCTTTGCTACAGCCAATGGCCACAGAGCAGTAGCTCTCTTGGCAGATTAATTGAAAACCAAACTGAAGGAAAACATAAATATAGGTTAGCATCTTACACATAAAATCATAATATTTAATTTATTTAAGGAAATCCAAAATGCAATAAAATGTGAAAAAATTAAACGTCAAAATAAAACAAACAAGTCAGGCAATGGCCACAGAGCAGTAATTCTCTTGCCAGATTAACTGAAACTCAAACTGAAAGAAAACATAAATATGTTAGCATCTTAGACATACAATAATAATAGTTTTATTAATTTAAGGAATTGCCTAATTTCTTCACAGTTAAAAGAATTTTATGAAAAGTACAAAAAGTAATATTCTCAAAAATATTTTTTGACTGCTGGGCTGCAACTAAACTGAAACTATGCAGGGCTGCGATTATGTTGCGCGAAACAGAAGTTGCAACCGTTGTTCAGTTTAGGGAAATTGTTATTTATAATTTGTGGTAAATTACTTAAATTGCCAAGAAAGCAGTATAGATAAAGAGGAGTAATAATTAATAACGGTGCCAATTGTAATCTAACCATTATTTACAGATGTTGCAAATAAACTCAGATTAAAGCTAAAGAAAAAGTTTGTCTATTTATGTAAGATAAAAATAAATATATATTTCCTTAGTTATTTGATATCAAAGGACCTTTGGCAGACCAAGTTATATTCTCAAGTAACTACTGAAAAACCAACGTCCACAGCCACAAAAGCAATTTCTTGAAAAATCTGATGACATTTTGTCATCGATATGCCCTTTATATTCACACTCTGCAAAAGCCTAAATGTCAAAACATTGAACATCTAGGCATTATAATCGCCATGGTTTTTAAAAATTGGGAATGCGATGACAGCCACAATCCGAAGATAATGATAAAAAATAATGTATAATTTTGAATTAATTTTAAAAGCAGGTTATGACATAACAGACAATAAGCATTGTATCTTACTTTTACATCTTCTATGCATTACATTTGTCAAAATTAAGAATGCCTAATGGAAACTAATGGCTGCAGACAACAGCTGGGACAGGATTATTTCTGGTGGTCAAAGGCTGAGGACTTTGCATTAAATCTGAAAGAGAAACAAAACAAAAACACTTTCAAAGGCACCATTAAAGAGGTGTTTCCCAGGTGTAACATAAGCGCATCTAGCCGCCATGTTGCTAACACCCGATGCGACTTAAGATTGCTGCTGTGCCACAAGAGACTGTGTCTATGCCTTACATGATGCTCTCATAGAAGAAGCCCCTTTATCCGTGGCACACACATGAACAGCCATCCTGGGAAATCCTGTGAGTCGGAGGAAATCAATGCTGGAAAGGACCTATGCTCTAAACCTGTTCTTCCCTTTTATCGCCGTGCAGGGGCATCAGGATGGCCAAATGGGAGGATCAACGGTGCCTCAGACCCCCAGATGGCGTGGGGCTAACAGAAACACAGATTCATTTGGTATAAGCTAGCATTAGGCTGGAGGTCGGGACAGGAGGAAGACCATATCAAGGCAGAACAGGGGTGGAATGATACGCATGGTGGCCTTCTCAAGAGATCAGACAAGATCTGTGTGAACAAAAAAAATTTGTCGCCCTGAATGAGGCAATGATGAACGTGGCAATGGACAAAATTTACTTACTAATAGTAGTAAATTTAAAATCTGTTTATAGATCACACTGCTTCCAGAAAATATCTACAGTAAATATATATTTTGCTTTATAGTTTTGCGGAGTATGTAGCAGCCCCTTTGTGACTGCATAACTCAGACCGATGAAATGCATGTTCTTTCCCAGTTAGTGACAAGGAAAATCAGGCACACTGTTTGCCAAGCCAGTGGCTTCCTCTGTTATGTTCCACTGGGACCACCCACAGACCATCATTGGAACCTTTGTGACATTTAATGATCTTCAGGCTCCGTTAGCTTCAACTCATCTGCAGGGGTTGACGTGTCCTTATCCTCGCTGAACCTCACGCACTATGGAGCTCCATAAATATGAGCACCATAAATAAACTTGCGAGCGAACTAATGGCGCTCCACTTTCTGTAGGGCAAGAGCAGGCCTTCATGCCTGCAAACGGTTCTTGGGGACGTTTTCTTCAAAAATCTCCTCTCTTTTGGTTTCCCGATTTACTGTATAGCTTGATGGCACACATGGGGAACTTCAACAGCTGGAGAAAATTATTGTGTTGCGACGATCCCGTTTATATGGAAACCTTCAAAAAGCGCTCTGTTTTTTATTTGACTATGTGTATTCTGGTGGAAGGTCAGGAATGTGCAACATATATTTAAAAGCCCTACACGACTGTCTTTGTGTGATAGATTATTTTAAGCTAACATTTTTATTTCCAGTATGTATGTGCATTGGGATGTATATGTGTATATGTGAGCCAATTTTTTATTTTGCACTCTTCATACACACCTGTTCATCTCATTTAAATGTTCACCATTACTGTTATTATAGTAATACATTTTTACATTTTTAAAATTTGTAAGTCATTTATACTGTTTTATACTTGCATTTTATCAGTTTTCTTATTTTTATTGATGTATTTACTATTATAATGATCATTAGTTTATTATTATTAATATTTTAATTCCTACTGACATAGTATCCTAAAAGTTTGCCAACTGCTCAAGTATCTTCTCAAGTCCGGTGTTTGACTTTGGTACACAAAGTCAACCTTTCATCCCAATTTCCGACACGCCTGTCTCCGATATAACACCAGTGACACAGTCATAAGCCAGATTCAACCCCAGTGTCTGAATTATTTCGACGTTCACTTTGGTGTCTGACTCTGGTATGCTAAATCTTCCTCTGACTCATTCCAATGTCTGATTCTCATCAGATTCTGACTTTTTGACTCATGGTGTCTGACTCATTTTTCACAAAGGAATAACTCTATTGTTTAGCATGCTAAAGCACTCCAATTCACTCCAGTGTCTGTCTTAGGTAAGATAAGTCGCTTTCTCTTACTGAATGAGAACATATGTGGGCGCACTCAAGACACCCATCAACAGAGGGCTGAGCTGCAGGTTAACAGAGCAACCATGCTAAAACACTTGACAGAGACCTTCTGGTATTCCCTTTCAGTCCTGTATTTTTTATGTACTGTATTGTATTTATTTATTTATACCTATACCTTAAAATCATCAGGGAAAACTGTTATTAAAGAACAGGTCGATGACTCTCTCTATCATTATCCCA
>JAOVYW010018033.1:0-10086 GCA_025775045.1 Hiodon tergisus | reverse complement strand
TGTCAACAATTTAACACTATTTCCATTGAAGGTTCACATCATGCATAGAATTCCAAGAGATTTCTGTAAGCTACTGAGCCTATTACTCTCAATTTATAACACATTACAGGATGAAAGCGATATTAAGGGGTTTATGTAAAAACTGACCACCGAATGAGGTTTGCCATCAGATCGTCTGGAGGCAGCAGTCTTCACAAGGCCATCAAACACTTTAACTTGGCATTGTTTCATTCAGAACGAAACGATGTTACAGTAGGCACGGCGTTCGTGCTGCTCAGTCCTCGTCCGAGACTGTGCAGCGCTCCCTTAGGAACTGGAGCCAATCCCTTTTAATTTTCCAGCGGATTCCTGATGCACTTGCATGCACTAGAGCCCATGTGCTTTATACAAAAACCTCAGTGAGTTTAGCAAGGGCTGTGAAAAGGGAAAGTTAGAAATGAATCAAGAGTTTATACGCTTCTCCTTCGTTTGAAACTAACAGACGGCTGCAAGATTCCCCTTCACTGCGGCGAAAAGCTACAGGCCTGCAGAGTTTTCTTTTCTACAAAGGAAAGCCTGAAAGGCTGGCTAGTTTTTTATCCAGCATACAATCCCTGACAGCACCCTCAGCAAAAGACTAAAATCTACCATCTAAATCCCATCTTTCTCCTTATTTTCCAGTGCCGTTTTCCGCTTACTCAGCTCTTCGCTCTGTACGTGTCCTCTCGCTGTCTGTCTCATAGGTTAGCCCGTTTCTAGATAGCCTGGGTTGATCTGTAAGGCTAATCCAAAATCACAGCCTAATTCCGGAGTGACCTGGGACATTAAGCATTATACCAGTTGGACCCTGAGAACCATAGCAAAACTCACACTCAGGTGACCTTTCTCCCCTATATAATGTAATTCAATTTTTTGATGAAAAAAAGGAATAATACGTAAACACAGAATATTTGTATATATATTTTTACTATTATATTCTGTATTCAGTTAGCAACAGTTTCCTGGTCTCCAATGATGGACCAAATGGGATAGTGTAGTGAGTAGACCATGGGTATATATAATACCCTTAAAGAGCTAGATGCGATGATAATGAACTGGCAGTAAAAGCCGTAAAAGGCTAGTTGTTGGCCCAGCTCTATGTGGAGAGTGAAATCTAATCCACCAGGAGGAAGGAAATGAACTCACAGCACACCTATATCCTATAAGAGGTCACATTTAACCCCTGAATCCATTGGGGATTTAGTCCAGACAATAATACCGTATCCAGAGAGAATCCAGACAGCTGATAACTGATGTTCTGGAAATGTATGTGAGGTGCTTCTAAAGAGGTTTGGCCAGCCAGAGAAACTAAGCCCGACTCTCCACATCATACCCTTGGACAGGAGACCCTGTAAAGCACTAACTGAACTTGTCTCCCTCGTGCCATGGTTTTACACCACGGGGGAGCAGTCTGCCCTGATGCAGACTCTCACTCTCACTTTCCTCACTACTGGGCACACACCACTGGTGGCCCGAACACGTCTTTGGCATCACAGTTGAACCGTTTGTCCTGAACGCCGGCCTTCACTGCTTCCATTACGGGGCGCATCTATCCTGGGTACTGTCTCACAAAGCCGTTATTAAAGAGCTTGGGCATACAGGCCTCACAATATAAGGGCCACTCAGGCCAAAGGCCAATGATGGAGTGGTAACCAGCCTGCCTGCAGGACAAACTCTTCCATCCATCCGCCAGACGTAATGGGCACAACTGTGGTGAATGCTGCCGTGACACTGTGCAGTGGCGGATTAACTGCCTTTTCGGTAATGACATTACCCTAAAGTGCTGGGACGCGGGGAGACTGACCTGGTTTAATCCGCAAGACGGCCGTTTCCATGGGCACAGTTGACCTAGATAACCTGCCTTAAGGAGGTTGTGACAGGTCGCATTCCTGACGCCTGGGCAATACTTCAAAGCTGGCTTATGGGTAAATGTTGTTGCAAGCTTCAACAAAGCAACAGAGCAGAAGACTACTCCAGCTCCACAAACAGAAAACTCCTCAGCCAAACTCGACAAGCCGGAATTTAAGCCACACAGTAATGAGACATAGTCTCTGTAAAAGAGACACAGCTGTGAACGGGAGGGATCAGAGATATCCAAGAATCCAGTTTTTGACAAGAGTCCTTTCAGGGCATGTCACCCGGCACTCAAAGACTCATTAATACAGAATGAGAAAGATAACGTGTGTGCACGGGCGGGTAATTACCATTGTGATTGTCTGACAGTGTTAACAGCCGTCACAAGTATAATATGCACAATGACTTACTACAAATGCTGCATGTTACAAAAATTTTAATCGATACAGAAATACCCTTTCTGAAGGAACAGCAACGATTGAGATTTTTTTTCACCTTACTCAAACACACCATGATAATGAATTATACAGGAATACTGACAGCAAGCGTCATTCAACATCACCATATATAAATTACCAACTACCCAGAGCTGTAAATCTGAACAAATTATTTTTTTATTAAATTAATTTGCTTGTGTATGAATTATTTTGCATCTATTATATGGAAAAAACTGCATTTTAGTTTTCTCCCTTCATGCGAGAGAAAATCAACCCAAAAAACGACAGATAAGGACAGCCGAACATTGTAGTTGTTCAGCAAGTTTTTAGGTGCTATCTCGCTTCCAAACGGTTAAAAAACCCTCATTATTATTCATAGTAGTAGTAATAGTATTGGTACTAGCAGTAGCGTCTGACTAAACATGCTTGATTAATCTGTGTTTTGTCTATTGAGAAAAATGTTTGTAAATGTCTGGGAGGCGTACCGGATGCACCTCACAGCTAGCGTTCTCAATTTGACCCGACGACAAATAACGCAGCGTGTCAAACTGTGGCTATGGTCACCATAATAACGGTGGAGATTAATATCTAAGCCGTTAATGGATCTGAATAAAATAATGTAATAGAGACTGTGAAAGGAGGAAGAAAGCAAGGGCAATGAGCCTGTAATGAGATTTAGATATATTCCTAAACAGAAATAAAGATAAGATAAATGATGCAGTCGTACCAGAAAAAGTGTTGCAGCGCGTTTAGTTCTGCCTAATTGTCTTTTTTTTTTTTTTTTAGGGCAAAGCCCGTTTTGCTTAGCAGCTAACGGCGGCTGAGCCAACGTCCTCGGTTAATCTGTTCGGAACGATGGCGATTACGTAAACCTTGTGAAAGTTTGTCAGGGGATACCCCCTTCGCCTTCGTCGTTGAATTTCAGAGATTCCCCTGATTTACGCACGTTTGCGCTGACACCGGGTCTTGGCCCTGGGGATACATACCTGTGTTGTTACGATAGGTGCCGGTAGGGCCCGTCTGCAGGGGGTCACCTTGGCTCTGGCTCAGGCTCCTCATGGGGGGTTTCTGGTACACCCGGTCCTCGTAGATGGGGTGGATGTGATGCTCCGGGGACTGCAGTGGCCGAAGTTCAGACCCGAGGTGACTGTGCTGACTACTGTAGGAGCCCCTGGACCCTGATGTCAAGAAAACCATGACATTACAGAAGAGGACATCAAAAAAACAACAACTGATGTTACAATGATGAAAATAACAATCTTGATATTAAATTACTTTCTGAATACTTTTTGGACGTTTGCATGACAATTTCTTCACTGCGGTACCACCAGATTTAAAGCACCACAGGGTTCCTCTTCCCCTATATAAGTAATCATATTAAACACTGATTTCTGATCAGAAATTATTTTGGGCGGCAACAGGAAAGTACATAAAACAGCACATAAAAAAAAAAAAAGCAGAACGCATATCAACTTTCAATCCTAGTAAGATGAGCCTATGGATGTCTAAAGAGGAATGTTTGCCAATTGCCTGGTGGAAGTGAAGGTCAGTTCAGGTTCGTCTGTGTCTTCTCCACCTCCAAGCGACAATATCACAGGGTACAAAAGTCTGCTAAGCTCTGAACTAACTCAAACTGCTTTAGAAACCACCACGTCAAATGTGCTCTCCAATTAATGAAACGAGGGCATCGGCGATGTGAAATTTAAAACACGAATGAGACACAATGGATGGATTACACTGCGTCTGTATGCCGCGATGTGGACCAACTACTAACAATGAATGGACGTGGCGTCAGTATTGTCCGTGGCGGACTTTGAGCGCGATACTCCACAGAAATCCTCCCCACCATGGGAAGGTATTCATTCCTCTCCTCATGCCCAGCCCTGCGGATGTTCGTTTTTTTCAGTGCAATGCAATTCCCAAAAATTACAGACAATGCAAACTTTTTTTTTGTCCCTCCACACTCCCCCTAATCACCTTATCAGTGTCAGCCAGCTGTATGCCTCCGGTCCCTAACCTGATCCCTCTATTGTAAGGGAGATTCTTTCGAGGGTAAGTGAGAACTCACTCTCTCCCCTAACGAGGTTAGAGAAAGCTTCCTATCACAGAGCTGTCATGGGAAAGGTCCTTAGATCTTTCAGAACTACATGGGTACGTTGCGCCAATGAATATTTCATACAAGCATACAGTGGGGTTTCACAAATATTTCGTATAGACATACACTGGGGTTCGCAAATATTTTAGGTAGAGTACTTCTAAATGAATCGTCTAAATAAAAGGAAGGCGTTTCGCATATGAACAGCCGTATATAAACATGAAAAGGTTTCTGGTTTCGGCCGTGTGAACACGTCCAAAGGCAAGCTCATTTAGAAGTTCTCAGACCAGAAGCTGTGGGCATTTTCTATGCTCAATTTGTGAGCTGAGCGCTTTGAAGATGAAGATTTAGCCTGACATTTTATTTCCCCCTGTGCACTCACGAGCGCCTTTTACCCTTACCCCCCCACCCCCCCACTTCCTCCATGTACGATAAAGAACCTCTTTTTGACCTTTTATTATTTATGAACAACTCATTTCGGTCATTTGACCTTGCACTGCAGATGAACTCATATAAGAAAAACGTCTGCACGGCACGTGACCCTGGACAAATAACAAAGACATCAGAACTTGAAAGCTGCATGGAAGTGACTGATTCTGCTTAAATTTACTCATAAGACGATTTTATGCCTTATCAGCAGAGCAATCGTGTGGGCTTAAGTTTCTTCATTCTTTATGTATTCAAATATTTGGATCATTTGACTTTTATTGTAGTAAAACTGGCTCTCTGTCAGTGCTGTTTCCCCGAGACACAGGGACCCTGATGTGTGAAAACTAAGGAAGAAGGAGCTCTGCTTTAACCCACCCTGAGCTAAATGTCCTTGGGGCTTAATGACACACATCAGTTGTCCCTTATGAAGGGCCCAGAGCTCTACATCATCAAAGACAGAAAACCTAATGCAGCAAATCCAGGGCAGTCTAATTTACTTTACACCCACCACCCCCATAACTGCCTTTAAAAGTGATCGACCTAGGGTTCATAAAAGTGTCTCTGTCTGGGTCCCTGACTGTGGGACGGGGCCAGAAGAGTCTCCCCGGGCCCCACTGTTGCGTTTTTAATCAGAGCGACACGCAGGGGCACGGGCTGCCACCCCACCGCTTTGCTTTCGTCAGCGCGGCTAGGGGCTTAGGCCGGGTGACAGGTGATACAGCATGAAATCAATGGTGCGCGGCGCTCTCTCGGAATGTCAATTTTCGGGATTCTTAGATAATTAACTGCTGGGGAACACTTGATTGTCTAAACGCGGGGAAAGTGAACCTGAAACGGGTCCACGCTATCAGTCCCCTGAGTCGGTCCTTTTAAATAAGTTTAACATCTTCTATTGTGATCAAATGGTTTTTATTAGATTTTGTCATGGAGTGATAAGTACAGAATGTCTCTCCCGCGCTCTCCTTCAATAGCACCCCGATTGGTGATAATTCTGCCCCAGCCTAGAAAGTAGACAGTAGCCATTTCTCATTTTAAAACACTTCTCTATTTGCCATTGTAGATATTTATTTGCATTGATTGTTTGCACAGGAGTAAAACACTGCATGAGGGAGAGTGAATTCATTTATTTACAGAGACCCAGCTAATTAAAGTCTGGACAAACTAAGAAGTCTGATTGATACAGCTTAACCACATGTCTATTCTGTTCCAGTGAGCATTGTTGAGAGAAGTCAGCTCTGACATCAAAGAGCTGCACTCCTTCAAAGGAGAAGCTAGCGTCTCAAGACTTAAGGCTGTGGTGAAGAAATAGGCTCCATGTGATATAATACACATTGGGGGGAAAAAAGCATAAAAATGAAGGAAATATTTAAAAGGAAATGGATTCCCTATTGTCTCCCTCCTAAAATAAATGTACTTTCCGATGATGAACTGATTGAATATGCTCACCATTGCCACTGTGATTTAACTGCATACATACATATTTACCTAATGACCCAGGGGTTTTTACCCAATTTAAACAAACAGCAACCGATGTTCACATCTGGAGTTTGCGCAGCCAAGTAAAGAAAGAATCAAACATCCGAAACTTCGACTGACAACACAAAAAAGGTTTGTGTTAAGCCACCCCTCCTGACAGCTAAACGCACATCACATTCCTAGCTGCCGTATTGCTTAATGGCACAGAGGAGAAAGTTGGAGGAACAATGTAGGCACTCGTCGAAGGAGGAGCAGAGATTGGGGAAGGATTCAAATTGTTGACCAACATGATCAGGCACAGGAACACAGCGTTGTTGGCAACTTCACAGGTGATGGGGGTAGAAGGAGGAAACAAACTGCTTACCCGCTAAGCTGCCCGGCCTCTGCAAAGTGGCGGTGGCGTACAGGTCGTGGGACAGCTTGTACTGTTCGGAGGAGTGGACCAGGCGTTTGGTGGGGGACAGCGTGGCATAGCTGCCCACAGTGGAGCTGAGCTGGTGGGCGGGGGAGGCCCCGGGGGCGTTGGGCGGGGAGGCCACCCGCAGGGGCGAGGAGGAGGCGGGCGCCGCCGCGTTTACTGGGGAACTGGTGCTGTAGGACTTGGCCAGCCGTCCGGGCGACTGCTTGGGCGAGGGGCCCCGAGCGGCGGTGGCATAGCCCGGCGCGTCCGAGGCTGAGCCCAGGCGCTGCAGCTTGGCCGGGGAGCCAGAGCCTGCCTGCATGGAGAGCGGGGAGCTCACGCGCTGCGCCGGCAAGGTGGAGCAGGAGTAGTACGGCTGGCCATCAGGCAGGTGGAAGGCACTGCCATGACCGGGGCTGAAGGAGTCCCGCGGTTGCGAAGTCTCGCCGCCCGCAAGCTGGGCCGCTCGGCTGGACGTCACCTGCGAGGCAGAGAGGATCGGCCGTTACCGCCGATACACACAGAGGTCTGTGCAATGACGGAAATTTGCTGACGGTAACTAAATCCGAAGGCGCTCACTCAATATGGTAATCTAGGTCTTTACTCACGGTCTTTTACCAAGGAAAGAAGTAACTTGCAGGCACAGAAATGAAGAGGTGAAGAAAAATGATTCTTAAAATAAAGTATTGATCTGTTTGGGTATAGCTTTTATCTGAAAAGTTATCATGGAGTGTTTTTTTTTTTTTTTTCCCTGACTCAGTATGTCCCTAAGACCTAAGTACTAGGCTCACCTTCCCATTTGGGCCAATGCCAGTGAAATGTCGATGACAGACAGCTGGCAAAATTTCTTTTTAAAAGTTCCTTCGTAATCAAAGCTCATAGTTGGAAAACATTTGCAGCAAATCCCTTTCAGAGAACAAAACTTATTTTTATTTTTTCCCCCGTTTTCCAAAAATAAGCCTTTAGAGTACAAAAAAAAAAGAAAAGTTTTTAAAAGAGCTTATGAAAGTCAAATGCACACCAGTACACAAACATTCTGGTTCAGTTCATCTTTGGAACATTTTGGAGCAGCAAATCAAAATCAGAATAAGCCTATTGTTATTTCTGTCTTCTGTTGTCATGTTTTTTGTAGCTATACCAAAAGTGAGAATCTACAGTACTGGCTCCAGTATTCTCCATTTGGAAAACCATCCTATCTCAGCCAATTAATATGTTTGTTTGTATTTTTTTCGTTCAGACTGAGATATTCCTGACAACGCATTCAATACAACTGCAAAGAGATGCCAGATTATTTTGGTTTCATAATGGACTAGTCCAGGCCATCAAGGGGCTCTCAAGGGTGATCATTTTGCTTTGTCGTTCGACTTATATTCATAGGGGACTATAAAAACACCGTAATATTTGGGGCTTGTTATATTGAGGTCACAGAAAGTGAAACCCTTCAAATCAGCTGTGCCTGGCAAATCAGCACAGTAATAGATCTAATCTACTGCCCGTCCATAGATTTCGACGCATACAGATTTTAGCCAGCCCCAGTATAAACTTGCTTTTTATCTTGAGACAGCATGTGTTCACTAAATTCTAGACAAATATATGCCAACTTCCTTTCTTGCTAGACAAACTAATCAAGGCACATTTTGAGATGTCTCTTAATGGCCGTTTGTCAGCGCACTCCAAAACATGCATTGGCGTGTCTTTGTGCTTGTTCTCAAAGCTGCCTTCTATTGTCTATCTATTAACGTTACATTGCCCAGCAGATCACATATCTATGTATTTAAACTCTGATTTTCAATGGTACGTTTCAGGAACCTGAAAACCTGCGTTTAGAAATTGTTAGAAATGCCAGGGATGCATTAAATACAAGAGGAACCAGAGGGATTGAGGCCTTAACTATAAAACACCTCTCGAAAGCTCCTCTCCATTGCACTGTTATGTAAAACCATCACTGGCTGGGCTGCTCTGCTAAAACTCAAAAGAGAATCATCTCAACAGGAAAAATAATTATCACGCCATCACTAGGAAAAGCTTGCAGAATGAATTGGGATAAACAAGGCAGATGAACAAGAAGGTAAGTGGCAAAGATACGGTTGATAACCTAATTTTTTGAGACAAACGTAGAGAAATACTTTAGCATTTAGTGAAGAATTTAGTTCAAATGAGACCCAGCCGTGGACATGAAATATTAGAAATCACAAACATCTGACCCACCCAAACCAGTTGATCAATGTCCTTTATCATATAAAAAAAGCAGAACCTTGCCTGAAAGTTGCAACAAAACAAAAGCCTCATCTCTTAACTCTGCAGCTGTTAACCAAGCCTGGATATAAACATCTGCTTTGCAAGGTGCAGAACCAAAGCCGCCTAACCAGTCTCACCAAACCACATCTCTTGCTCCCTCTCTGTCAAGTCGCAGCTCTGGCAACGATTAGCCGCTGCTGGTTTTATCGCGAAAGATAACAGCAGTTAAGAGGGACTTTTGTTTTCCTCCCAAGGACTGCATTAGTCAGGAAACATTTTAGCACGACAGCTTCCTACAGCAAGCTAGACGTTTACCCGGGCTGCGCGAACGACGCGGGACACCAGAGAGGAGCAAAATCGGGGAGCCTACCTGGTTGTAGCTGTGGACGGCACCTCCGACCTGGCAGCTGCGCGCCGGGAGCTGCGGGGCCGTCGAGTCGCTCTGGGCGAGGGTCTGGTTACTATGGTATCCTGCGGAGTACTGGAAGGACCCCTCCGGATTGGAGTTGAGCTGCAGCGAGCTCTGGGATAGGAGGCTCGGTCCTGCGTTGAAAGAAATTCAGAGCAGGCAGTGATGCAGACCTCAGCGAAGCAGAAGTGGCATGCATAATTCATCGCTGGGAGCAGTGGGCTACAGAGCACACGTGTTACAGCCGTCAGAATGGGGCCAGCCACGGAGGTAATCAGGAACCGCTCGTTATCTAGCTGGAACCATCTTGGCGACGGCAATACCAGCTAATTTGTATTTATTTTTTGTCGTCAAATGGCCTGATCAAAATGAATACAAGAAAAGGCAAAAGTGTGTTTACACAGCACAAACAGCTTCACACCGCTGAGCATTGTACAAGTGGTGAATTCCTCGGACACGTTTGGCACCGTGGAATTGATTTGCTTCCGCTTGCCAATAGGAAACACTGTGCAGGCATTGGAGTAGAGAAGGTTGAAAGTTAAATTACCAAGTTCAAGCAATTCACCTGAACAGCTCCAGATATTTTTTCAGCTGTCTGAGTATAATCGCACTACACGTTAGTTGGTTTACAACTTGTACATTGCCCAGGAAAAGTGTCAGCTGAATGAATCACAACCCAAAAAGTTAAAAGAAGCCCAGCCCATGTGACTTGTTTTTTGGAGGTAATGGC
>JAOVYW010018023.1:22663-34758 GCA_025775045.1 Hiodon tergisus | reverse complement strand
GGGGAGGGAAAGAATAAAAGCCGGCAGACACAAGGAGAAGAGATCGGCACCAGGGAAGCTACAGGTGAGCACAAACCAAAAGTAGCGAATGCCGATCGGGAGAAAAGTGTGCTCTGTCGTTACAGCTCCTGCCAGGAAACGGGGGGAGGTGAGTCCCGAGAACCCGAACGAGGAGGACGAGACTCCTACGACAAATTGCCACGATTTCATGCCCCGATCCGCGAGGAAGTTCCGTTGTTCTTCTTTGCTTTTCCCCCCGATCCGGGAGGACTTAATTTAGTATTTTTCCGTGGCTTTAAATCGGGAGATTTACGAGTGGTCTCGTTCATTTCCAGTGTGCATTCCTTTCTCTCTGTTGCGTGCGGGGCAGCAAGTACGCCCCGTGGTTGTCACTATATATATATATATATATATATATATATATATATATATATACCATACATACATACAAAGCAGTGTGCTTAAAGTAATGGCTACAAAGCTAGAGAGTGTCATTACTGATTATGAAGGAATTACTCATACAGTGTTTACATACGTTTGACTATTGATAATTTTTTTTTGTTTACAGACCCTTGACCTATACCAAATCTGTTGAAAAAACAATCCCAAAAGAGTTGGAATAATAAAAAAACGTCTTGTCAGTGTAGTCCCTTCCATAACAGGTTTGAGAGCCTGCGACTGCTGTGTTTTATGGGGGAAAAAACCATTATATGTGAAAAATCTGAGTTGTGTGCTGTGCTATTAAGTACGACATTAAAATAATGGCATCATTTGGGTTTCCAGGGGGCAGTCTCCGCATGTTGGCGTTATTCTGTTTCCTGTTTTGATGACAGAAATAGACTCTGTGAAATTTGTGAATTTTATGGAACAGGGTTAGATCTCTTTTTTTTCCAGTCCTGTTAAGCGATTACCCTAGAAATGTCCCCCCCCCAAAAAAACTAGCAATGACACAGGGCTCTTCTCTAAAATGACCTCCCATGTGCTGTAAAGCAGATTTGCATAATTTGTTCATTAACAGCTAAAGCAGAACTCTGCATGCTAAGTAGCCCCGTTGAGCGATGTTGAATGAGACTTTTCTCTTAAACATGCACACAGGCACTGCTTTGCGTGTAAACCAGACAGACTAACCCCCACTCAACAACCCCCTCCCCCCTCCCTCTCTCCCAGAAACCCCGGTCTTCCAGGGCCTATCCATGCCCTGCCTATGTGTGGGCCGACCGGGACAATAAAGCAGGACAATTATTTCGGAGGGACAAGCACCCTCCGCGGCCCTCCGACAATATCCCTTAACTTTGTTGTGCTTTGACAGTCTTAATTAAACGCAGGTTTGCATTAAAATTTAACGTAAGTGGATGCCTATTTCAGGACTGGCCCCTGTGGGCGGGAATGGCAGATGAAATACAATGTAATTGGAAGAGGAAGTGGAAAGTGCTGTTGTAATTACCAGTGCGTTATTGGGTGATGCTTGGCAGCCAGCCCAGTCCTCATGACCGTGGCTTTCTCTCTCCTTTCTTCTGCGCTCCTTCTCCTGTAATTACCTTTCCTTTTTAAGAGTAAATGGGCAGTGTTGTGCGCCTTTCTTCGGCACCCCGCCTATGGAGTCAAGGCAGTGCGCCGTCTTCTCTCTCGCCGCCTAAATATAGCCCCTCGTGTCCTGCCCAGGGGGTCGCGTGGATGTGCCGCAGCGCCAGCCTCAGCAAGGTCACGGGCAGCGATTATGGTTTGTATTTACATACATTAGCTGAGAAAGCGTCACTGCACAACAGGTTCATGGCAGGACAAGATCAATCCACAGGGCTACTCTGCATAGCATTCTGTGTGCCTGTGTGTGTGTGTGTGTGTGTGTGTGTGTGTGTGTGTGTGGGTGCGTATGTTTATGCGCTCGCGTGTGTGTGTGTGTGCGTGTGTGTGTGGGTGAGTTGTTGCATATGTGTGTGTGTGTGTGTGTGTGTGTGTGTGTGTGTGTGTGTGTGTGTGTGTGTGTGTGTTTGGGCATGCATGTGGGGTGACAGGGGCTGCCTTCACCCAGGGCTCCATCAACATTCCGAGTGGTGCCGGGCGATGGGAGTCGCCCTCTTGCAGAAATGGTCCAAGCGAGAGTGACCGCAGGCTTGAGGAAGGAGTTTTGGTTTTAACACAAAAAAAAGTCAAACTGAGAACGAGCAGTCATTGCAGCCTCTGTCCAAGCCAATGTCTCCTTGCACATTCTACCACACAAAAAGCAGTTCCCTTTTTCTGCCTGGAGCTTAATAACGTTTTGTCTTGTCATTGAAAGCAGCGGATTTTATAAATTTTGAAGTGCCTCCGCCTGCTGTCGGATGATTGTCTTATCACCAGTTATAATGCAGCACATGGTATTTCAATTGTGTAGAAATGGGCTACTAAAACCGTTCCGTTTCACGTCGCTTTCCACCACGTGATTGTGACAGTTTATTTAATAATGTCAATGTCTGCGTGTTTTTGTCCTTCGTGGCAGTCACCAGCAGTTCCTCAAAAATCTGAGACATTTACATGACTATGCAGCGAACACGTGTGTAATTCAACAAACCTACCTGGCCTGATTCTGTTTTTTACCGCTCTCATGGCGGTAGAACGGATGTCTGATGTTAGTAGGACTGTCTAGTTGAATTAGATCTTTTTCTTCCATTGAGAATTGCTAATTTTAATTTGTGTATGATTATTATGGTTGTCAGCTTTGAGAACATGCCATTGATAAATTATTTCGTTAAAATGAAATGCTGTTAAATGAATCTGATATTCAACTAACCGAACAAATGGGTACATGCAGTGGGTATGTGGCACCTTTATGTCTTAAACTTTGCCTTTTCGAAGAATCTCTTCCCTTCTCAACCATACAAAACAAAACTATTTGTGTGTGTGTGTGTGTGTGTGTGTGTGTGCATGTGCCTGTGAGTGTGTGTGTGTTTGTGTATGTGCGTGCATGCATGCGTGCATCCATTCATGTGTGTATGTGTCTGTGTCTGTGTGCAAACTGGTTTAATTGAGCCTTTATTAATTACACAGCAGTTAATTAAGTAATAAAGATTAATCTTTTCTCTTCTTTGTAACTACCCAATTATTGTCACAGTTAATCATATACCTGGATGAACCTGACCTTTCAACATATGTCTCATGTCTGTCTTGGCTTTAAAATTCTAGCTTTAGCTGACATAACATTACTATTCTATATTTGTTGGCCCTTATTAACGATTACAAAACTACAACTTATTTTGTAACAACAACAAAATAAAGGTCCATATTCCCACTGCAGCTGCGAACACAAGCCTGAAGGGCTGAATTTGGCTAAAACAGCTCTGCCCTCTTCACTCCCATCACTCCTATGTTAAAATGTCCATCTCATTAAAAAAAATGGAATGACAGAATGTAGAATGACTTCTACTGCGAAAGTCATGAATGGCAACCCTACATTGTTATCACGCCTTTTGCAGGATGTGTGTTATTTTCCTCCCACTCATCTGCTTGTCCACGACAAAAGCTCTTTCTTCAAACCTCACACAGGTCCAGGTTTTGAACATTAGCCTTGTGTTTAGGTCCGCATGTGTGCCCACTTGCCTTCTGTTGCATCTAAGTGCCTTTTTTTCGATTGATGTGAGACGGGTAGATTATGCCCTTATAAACCCGGCGACTGGAGTTTATCAGGAAAAGTGAATATAATATACTCACCTGCTGGAGATCAAAGAAATACGCTCGGGCTCTGCAGGTAATTTGCAGAACAGTTCGCAGACAGGAAGCCTCATGTATCAAAATTTCTGTCGATATCAAAACGTGCATGTATTAATTTGTCTCTCCTGGTTTTGTAGACAAGTGCCGGCCTAGCAACTCAGGAGGCCTTGCTCTCGATTCCAACACTTAACCATAATTAGATTTGGCCAAAGTTTATTAAATCTACATTTTTCAAACAATGCATCACCCTGTCAGAGCGCAGCAAGGGGCGCAGGCAGCCTCCACAAATGTTTGAGAAAATGAAAGGCCAGGTATGACCTGGGGTTGGTGGTGAACACGTAGAACATTGAGAAATGGAACGATTTATCAGATATGTGACATGTCGGTGTGTTATTTTAATGTCAACTCTTTAGATTGCAAATCGTTCTAATCAGTATTTTTTTCAAGATTTCTACTCTCCTAAAAACCCCTTAAAGAAAGTTTATTTCAGAGTTTTAATGTTCTCGTGAAATAAATAGCAAATCATTCTCCCAGTGTTTACCACTGGGACTACATGCCTCGTTGATATTAGTTATTTATAAAAAATTGTTTCAAACCGTTGTGTTTGATAATTTTCTGAAGATTTTATGGAAAGTTTATAAAAAATCACTATATGTGGTTATTTTTATGTTCATTTCAGGCTTTTGCAAAACATGAGGGGAAGTTTCAGCTGATCAAAGTCAATGATTAGGAAACACCTAACCCTAACCCAACAACTTGTGTACTGCCCTCAAACCCTAACCCTAACCCAACACCATGTGTGTGACCTCTAACCCTAGCCTAAAACCTACACCACGTGTACACCCTTAAAGCCTAACCCAAAACCATTTGTATTGCCCTCAAACCCTAACCCTAACTTAACACCTTGTGTACGCCCTCAAACACTAACCCAAACCAAACACCATGTGTACACCCTCTAACCCTAGCCCAAACCAAAAATACTCTGAACGTCCTTAAACGCTAGCCCTAACCCAACACCATGTGCACGCCCTCATGGCAATGTTTTGAAAAACTTCAATGTCCCCCTGAACGATGCCCCCCTGAACAACGCCCCCCCCCCCGATTTATGCCCCCTGCCCTGAGTCTAAACACAACCTTCCCCTCCCCATGGCAGCTTGATCCCTGCCGGCTGAAGCAGAGCCGGATGACACTGACACGTAGCTGGGAAATGACTTAGGCTGTTCAGCCATGCGCGCAGCCTGAATCTGACGATGTTATATAAAATGTCCCCGCCCAGGATGATTGCCACTTGACTGGCATTTTCCTATTTCATGACGCAAGGCCAACGAGCCATTGTTTACAGTCTGTAAAAACGTTCTCACTTGCAATATTATTTTCCCTGCTTATAATATTACAAGGTTATATAGTGACAAGCAGGAGGAGCTGGCTTCATTGGATATATTGATCCGAAATGGAGGGACAGCCCGGTCACTGAGAGGGCTCGGCGGTGGCAGATGAAGATGGGATTTTCTGGGAATTACATGCATCCGATTGTGAACGTCCCACCTAATGCGGACTGACACAGAGGTGTGTGCCAGGGCCAATGACGATCTGACACAAACTCGCTCAGCGCCGGAGTGCCGAATCCATTGTCGTTGGCCTTGGCAATCTCGTCAATCACTGATAAGAGATCAGCTCTAAATCTGAAAACTGGAAAACGAACCAATGTGTTATATCGTAAAGTCAAAGAGCATACCTGTAATTTATTACGGCTGGCCTCGAGTGTGTTTGTGACTAAAGACTTGGGCAGGAATGTCTTTGTGTCTCTCAGCATTTCCAAACATTTTAAACGACCACTAAGTTAGCGTGCACCAAACTGGGGAGGAGCTCAGGGGAGAAACGGTCAAAAATGTCCACAAAAATGTCCCCCTGATTTCAAAGTAAACGCACAACTCGACAAAATGTCTGCCTCCATTCGCATCCGTGCCCTGAATCAAACTCAAATCTGCCCCTGACAGGCTCCAAGCCCGCTGCTGATCTCCATCCGAAGTTTCCTTTACTTCTTTTTCATTTAGAATGCACAATGTGCCTTAACGCTCCAGTCTTTTATCAGCAGAATGGCACAAAGGCCATTTCTTCTACATAGCAAGCAAGCACAAAACACACATAAATAAACGTTTCGCACATATAAATGTGGTATGAATGAAGACCTACCAAGACAAGGGATTTAATGAGATTACAGGAGTAATGGGAAGGAAAAACGTGACGAACAGGGAAAAGCCGTCTCAAGTCTGGAACACACACACACACATACACTTTATCGTGGTGTGGCTCCATACAGATACTGCACCCTTTTTAGCGTCAGATACATTATTATCAATGCTGATGCAATGCTAATACAACACTTTACTGTAATAGTGTACTATTACTGTAAAGCATTTTGCTTTGCTTTCCTTAAGATGTGGTGTCCACTTTGTCAAACGACGTCTGGCTTATCTTGCTGTGAAAATAGGGGTGCAACACCGGCTGAACGCTGACCGTGCGGCGGGTTTACTGAGCACTGAGCCCGGATTGGGCAGCTGATGAGCTGCTAAGATCGCATCAGTCGGGAGAGACGAAATCCGATCAGACAAGTCAGTGAAGGGAAGAGGGGCCGGTGCCACGGAGATGGGAGAAAACCAAGGTTAACCTGCAGGCCAAGAAAGGAGCGAATGTATATTGCATAAATATATATATAAATATATAGCTGCATAAGAAAATGAATGGGAAATGAACCGGTGTGCATGGTGCGAGCTGACACACGCGGCCTGAGAACACGTCTTCTGCGCTCAGGCGCGACCCAGCCGGCTGGTTGCACTAACCTGGGAACTGTAAGGGAAACGGTAGTATTCGTGATGCGTCCTATTGACCGTGGGCATCTTTGGCAATGTCACAACATTAAATCTGATCCTGCGGGGGGTGATTTTCCAGGAAGAAAGGGAGAGAGTGGTTGTTATCTCCGTGGCAATCTGGGCTAACAGTGCTAGTTTCGTTTTTGTTTTAGGTTAGTGCCAGGCTTTTGGAATTAGCATTCAGTCATTCCCCCCACTCTTAGCTGAGCCCACTTAAGGCCTGAAAAAACTCTTTCCTGAATGCTGTTACCAGATTTACACTGACATTGTTGACTGCTAATCATCTCATGTAATTGGAAGAGATTTTAACATTCATTCTTTGAATACGGAACAAAGCCATTTAAGCTTATTCGTAAGCCCCCGGATGAGTTAAGACCCGACTCCTGTGCCCATGTTCAAATTTATGTAAGGGAAACTGTTTCCACTATTTCAGATTTATTCTAGGATCAGAACCCTTTTTATATTCATAAATATGTCACACCTCTGTTCTTTATTCTCATACAAATGGATAGGAGACAACGTTTCGAGGGCCAGAGAACCACTCGTAGCCGTCCGTCTCACATTGTAACGGGATGAATCGTCCTCGCCGCTGTTCCTAACATTGTGAATATCCATTGCACTCGTGTCCTTGTTTAGGGCCGCCATTCATTTGGGGCCTCTTCACCTGCATTCTGAGTATTAATTACAGGCAATCAGTGAAGCAAGAGCGCTCGCCCACCCGCCCCCCTCGCCAATTCCCATTTTTAATGCTGGGTTCAGCTGCGTCTTTGAGTGTGGAGATTAATGAGGCCTTCTAATAAATTTGGCCACAAAACCACGTTTCCTTCCTCTTGTTCTCCCTTGCATAATCTGCTGCAACTCTCTCTTTCTGGCTGAAGCCAGTGAGGCTCAGTACCGTTCGAAAAAAGGACCAGGCCTGAGCCACACTTCACAGCTACGGCTTTGGGGCAGTTTTGGATGTCCGTCTCTGCTGCCGAGCTGCTGTCACTCCCACGGTGACCACGGGTGTGGGATAATACCCAGGGTCTGTAAAGGCACCCGCCCGGTTGCAGACCGAGCCCCTGAGGCCATTTCCCAGACCAGGAGAGTATGGTGGGAGTGGGGTGGGAGGATTCAGAGTGAACAGCCAAGATACATTCCTAATGTATTTGGGTACCTTTGTCACTGGGCAGCACTAAATCTGGGGCTGAACCCATTTGAAAGACAACAGCCTCTTCCGGTGCACTTCTTTAGCCGCTGCCCATGTGGTTTCCACATGTTCAGCACAGGAGCAGAAACAGAAATAGAATGGCGCTTTTGAACCCCTCTCATTCTTAAATGCTCCCGGGAGACAGCAGAGCGTAGGTGAGTTTGCAGTCGCGTATAGCTGCACCACTGACAGTGTGCCATGCTCTCTTCGTGTGAGACAAGCAGCGTTGACGAGGGTTAAAGTGGTACTGGCAGGCAGGTCGGAGGGGTCCAAAGGTGAACAGAAGGTTCGGAGCTACCTCAGGGTCCTAGAGGAATTCCCCCCCCCCCCCCATTCTTTCCCTTTATGTCCCAAAGGGGATTGCAGTTTCACGCTCATTTCATAGCAGAAAGCAGGCAGGCCCAGGCACGCGGCAGAGGTTCTCTCTATTCACTGCGTTCTACTGCCACCTGGAGAAGACTTCTGTGTGCATGTGAGCCTGTGCGTGTGTTCCTGTGCATGTGAGCCTGTGTGTGTGTGTGTGCGTGTGTGTCTGTGCGTGTGTGTGTGTGTGTGTGTGTGCGCGCGTGTGTGTGTGTGTGTGTGTGGGCCTATGCTGGAGTGTGTGCCTGAGCTCGAGTGCGGGTGCGTGCCTGTGCGAACATGACTGTGTGTGTATGTGTGCCGGTGTGCACATCTGTATGCACAGGTGTCTATGTGTGTGTGTTCCCATGCATATGTGTGCATGTGTGTGTGCGCTTGTGTGTATATGTGTATGTGCGCCTGTGTGTATATGTGTGCGTGTGCCTGTGTGTATATGTTTGTGTGTGCCTTGATGTGTTCGCCAGTGTGTATATGTGTGTGTGCACCTGTGTGTATATGTGCGTGTGCGCCTGTGTGTACGTGTGTGTGAGCCTAGGTGTGTGCCTGTGTATGTGTACGCGGCTGTGTGTATGTGTGTGTGTATATGTGCGTGTGCGCCTGTGTGTATATGTATGTGTGTGCCTGTGTGTATATGTGTGTGTGCGGCTGTGTTTATGTGTGTGTGAGCCTAGGTGTGTGCCTGTGTATTTGTGTTTGTGCACCTGTGTGTATATGTGTGTGTGCGCCTGTGTGTGTGTGTGTGTGTGCGCGTGCGTGTGCGTGGGTGGCGATCCTGCATCTGGGCGCTGGACGAAAGAGCTGTCAGTTTTGAGCAGCGTATCCAACCTAAGACAACTCCACAATGTCTTCCCCTGTGTGTTGCAGCGTCGATATTTTGCCTATCATAAACTGAAAAGGGCCTCTGGCTTTTAAAAATGTTTTTTGTTTTGTTTTTTTGTTTAACTTCACATCAGCTGACTATCAGAAATTTCAAAATGAAAAGGTGGGAGCCTATAAAATAAAAACCATGGCATTACCCTCCCAGGGCAGGATAATGATTGCCTATATTGATCTCATTTGGAGGCATGACAGACAGCCCCTCCTGCTCAATAATTCACAGGAACATCCCCTCAATAAAACATGACGCCTGGAATCTTTGCTGCCCTCGTCCAGAGCTGAGAAAAATCCTGAATTGTTAACATGGCTCCTCTTTTTCCCTTCCTGTTTCCGAATAACGAAGCCCCTGCAGGTGGCGCCGCTCAGGTAGACCTGCCTGTCTGCTCCAGACCTAACCAGGGGAGCAGCACTGACCTCACGAGCATGATTCTGTCTGAATCAGACTCTAGGCCAAGCTTCACTGACTGTGGTCAGTGTTCCTGTCCTCGGCTCGGGCCGTTTCACTGGTGAGTGTACCTATTCCCAGTCTCCCAGGAGCCTCTGTGCTAATGGGTTTGCTCTGGCGGATCTGCCTTCAATAATCTTTTCATTTTCATTAACTTCTACAGCAGTACATTAATGATCATACATAGAGTGGCTGAAATGATCCATTGCAAACACACATTCTATTTATGTATGTATTTATTTAATATATGTGCATTTGTGTGCCATAAACTGAATAAATAAATAGAGTTTTAATTTGCTATGGAAGCAGTGTTAAAAATCCCATGTTAGAGAAATCAATGGCTATTTAATGCAGACGGGCTGAATTCCAGCACTTATCAACTCCGAGCAGCGCTGCATGTAGACAGCCAGTTCATTGCAGCCACGCTTAGGCAGCACGCTACACAATGTGGTTTTCAGCTGTTGTCTCGGAGGCTAACTGGGTTACCTTTCCTGCCCCAGGCTGCGCGATCGATACAAAAAGCAGTTGATTCGATGTACTTCTGTAATAAGCACCTCTTCCCTCTCTCTTCCCCCACCTCCCCTCTCTCTTCCACTGACACACGTTCGCACACACAGGCACACTCACACGTTCGCACACAGGCACACTCACACATTCACACACAGACATACGCACAGGCACACTCACACACACACACATACACACAGGCACACTCACACATACACACATACACAGGCACAGGCACACTCACACACACTCACACACTCACACAGGCACACACACACACACACACACATACACACCGCCATTTTGAACGGATCCGTCCGCCTGCCCCCCTGCCCTGAGTCTGGTAGCGATGCATTCTAGGCTTCTCCCCCAACCATAACATGCACATCATTGAGTGGCGATGTACCTAATGACTACTGCTTCTCCACTCGTCTCCCTGCTGCACGCCGGAGCCCTGATGGAAATCGCAGCGCTCCTCAAGAGAGCAAAATCGATAATCTATTTTATTTAATGGGCCAGGTGTCACAGTAACGAGATCAAAGTAGATTAGGCAACTGTTAGTCGGCAAAATCCCAACTCACTTTCTCTCTGTTTCTCGCTCGCTCACTCCCTCACTCCTCAGAGCTGTGATGGAAACACTTGCCCAAGCCAGACTTATTTCCTTTTTTTACTCATCATTTATTCATCTGTGTCTTTATTGATGAACATCAGGTTGACCCACATTTCTGTTTTTTTCATTCTTCCAACTGCGCCTTTCCTTCAAACACATAACCCATTGCCAATTAAAAGGGCTAAATTCTATTCAGACATTTGGAAGCAGTATTCCTCTTAACCCATTTTTCCGGAAATGTCTGAGTCCTGGGGATGTCAGTCGATGAAAGAATCATCCTGTTCATTTGATCTACACGTTTGGTTTACACGGCAAAACCCCACACGACTTCACATTCTAAGCTAACACGCTTGTGTTTTTTTATACCCATTTTCAAAGACTAAAAAATCTCAAAGACCCCTTACTTTTATGCCTCTCCCCCTCCAGCCTGGTTCAAACCACTGCCGGATCCAGCCCTGTGATTAAGTTACACAAACATATGCCTTGTACTACACATATACAATGCAATACTATTATCCATTCACCTCTCCAGCTGGGCAGGCAACACTGGCGCTGGATTGGCTTTCCTCTCAGCTGAAGGGAACCAGAGAGAGTCGGGAGCAACACCACCATCACCTGATTCCCTGAATCGCTCATCTCAGACTCACCTGGAATACACAGGCTTAATATATATACATGTAAGAATTGATTGTTTATATACACAAATTCGTCTTATGTCTGGAACCAATCACTGTAATATATTATATTATTCATAAGCACCGAAAGAAATCTTGTGCTGCGTGTTCGCACACATACACGCATGCATGCACGCACTCATCAACACGCGCATCTCGGCCCTGCCCGTGTCGGTAGTGAAACAAAAGGGATATACAGCATGCCAGGGAGAGCCAAGCTGCTTCTGCGTGACTGACAGATTCTATTTATTTGGATTCTGTTGAGCGGCATAGGGGGGCGGTGGGCCCAAGCCTGTGAATTTGCCTGGGATGGGAAGAAGGAGAGACTGCTGAGGGCGGCTTGGTGTAGGGGCGCACTCCATCTGCGGGGGAGCCTGGGCGTGGGAGCCCGGGGGTGGGGCTGCAGGGGGGATATCAGCCACGTTGATGAACTTGCAGGGATCTGAACTTTTGGTTTTAGGTCAATTGGAGGGAGTAAATGTCCACTTGATGAGAGAGTTACTGATAAGAGTTGTATTATCACGACATTTTGCACCCACGCAGTCACTCACGACCAAAGCAGCCGGCTCACTCACACACACAAGTACATACTCACAAACACACAAGTACACAGTCACACACACACAAATACACACTCACACGTACACAATCAGACACACACACACGAGTTCACCGTCACACACACACTTACACACATATACATCCTCACACACACACACTCACACACACACACACAAGTACACCCTCACAGACACACTCACAAGTGCATACTTACTCACAGACTCAAAAGTACACAACCACATTCTCAAGTATACACTCACACACACTCACACACACACACGAGTACACCCTCACAGTCACACTCACAAGTTCATAC
>JAOVYW010018023.1:9342-22563 GCA_025775045.1 Hiodon tergisus | reverse complement strand
TAACTCACAGACTCAAAAGTACACAACCACATTCTCAAGTATACACTCACACACACACACACACACACACACACACACACACACGAGTACACCCTCACAGTCACACTCACAAGTTTATACTAACTCACAGACTCAAAAGTACACAACCACATTCTCAAGTATACACTCACACACACACACACACACACACACACACAAAAAAACACCCTCACACACACTCACAAGTACAAACACAAACACAATCACACACACACACACACAAACACCAGCAAACACTCAGTCCCACAAACTCACATACTCATACATATAGGCACAAGCACACAAGCACACACTCACACACTTTGGCATCAACAATGTGGCTAAATTTAATTATGAACGCAATGTGAGACAGCATTTTGAAGTTAATACAAATATATCTTTTGGCGACTCAAAAATACTTAGTTTCGCTTTAGGACAAAAAGATATAAACAAAAAATATACAATTAAGACTGTTTTTCCTTTTTTTTGTGGAACAAAAGTGAGAATTTAATTGGAGCATATGCCTGATGGGAGAGGCGATATGTGATTACAGAGATTTAATGAGGCAAACAGGACTTCTCCATTATGGGGGGGAAAAAGTTCTGAACATAATTCAGCAGAAAACTTCTGCAGCAGAAAACAGCTCTTCAACAACGTTGCCACGGAAACAGACGTCGATAACGGGCCTCTAATTAAATTGAAAGTAGTCTGCACAAGAAAAACGTTGTTTGATAGATTGTTTTTATCTATTTTTTTAATTAGATTTAAAGAAAAAAATTAAAAAGCTTGCACCATTCACAAGAAAAAATACTTTTCTATTCCTAAAACAATTCTTCACCAATCTCTGAAGTGAGTGAGTGACAGCGTAGGTCGCCTCTCTCAAAGATGATGAGCCTAATGAAAGCCTGCGGACTTATTCTTAGTCCTTTTAGTACTCAGCCATCATGTATAAAGTGTGTTTGGAGTTCCTTTATGGTGACTGAATTTATCAAGTTCAATATCCAAGTAATAAACAGCCTCCACTCAAAATGTGCTGAAGCAATAAGAAGCAGAAGGAGAATTGGCATCTGCTTCTGGAGTACCCTCAGTAGGGCTATTTACTTTTCGACTGCCATTTCTGGACTTCACTCTTAAGAAAAATGTTAGCGTTAGTGTGCTTTATCAGTCGAGACTTACCTTCATACCTCTGCATAGATACATTGTTTAATTGCTGTTGAAGAACCTGTGTGATGGAACCTTTTTGGAAATAACAGGTATGATTCTCTGCAATGGATCTTTCTTGAAGATAACAGGAGTGATAACCTGAGAGATGGAATCTTCTAGAAGATAACCTGTGTGATGGAACCTTCTTGAAGATAAACTGTGAGATAATCTGTGTGATGGAACCTTCTTGAAGATAACAGGTGTGATAACTTGTGAGATGGAACCTTCTTGAAGATAACCTGTGTGATTATTTGTGTGATGGAACCTTCTTGAAGATAACAGATGTGATAACCTGTGCGATGGAACCTTGAAAACAACCTGAGTGATGGAATCTTCTTGAAGATGACCTCTGTGATAACCTGCATGGTGGAACCTTCCTGTTTCTCAGTCATAAACACGATAATGACAAAATAAATTCTGAGAGATTTACAAGAAAAAAAATTTTTTCAACTTGTCCCTGACATAATGGACTAAAAACAGGAGTACACTAAAATAGCTCCTCTGTTTTGATTTAATGGGAAAACATTTTCACAAAAAGACTCAATAAAGAAATAGTACCTCTTTGGGGGGGTTAAAAAGTGATTATTTTTTTTTAATTGGGATTGTGAAACGTTGAGTTTGAAAGAAAACAATAACATAAAAGAAGATGATAGAAGAACAATTTGAGATGGGGACATTTTTTCTCTTCTTGAAAATTATTAGTTAGAAAAGATATACTCTGCTTCAAAACATGAGGGTAAAAACCTTTAGCTTGGATTGAAAAGAGCTTTTAACGATTTTGGTGACATTTTACTTCTTGACGATTTCTTACAGAAGCGCGACTTGAGATTTGGGAGAGCATCAGAACAGGGTTCTTTGTGGCGTCAAATGTGAAACCAATCAAATCTAAAGTCTTCGTAATTTAAATATTCACACATATACATACTTTTTTTTCTGAACCTTCCAGAATGTTCCCCTTTGTTGACTTTTTTCATTTTGCAAAATAGGCTTTGCTTCGGCTGATTTTTCAGCTGATTTGTATTTAATTTTACTTCTTTTCCTTCCGCTGAGGGTCAAACTTGCTTTTGGTGGCCTAGTTTGGAGTGTGGCTGCCGAATAACATCGCCTTTCTTTCCTGGAAATGCAGAGTGACAGGAATAATCCCCTGGAAGCGTCCTGCTGTCGCCTCCGATGCCATCTCTGCATGGGTGCAGAGGAAAAGCAGAAAAATAAACAGCATGTCGTGTGTTCCATGTGTTTACATTCATCCAAAGGGAAGGCTTGGGTCATAGAGATGATCCTTCCTGTCATAGTGGAAAAATACCAGGATGGAACCAAAGTGAAGATGGGGGAGGGGGTTTATTTTGGTGAAGATTGAGACCCCAGTTTCAGGTCGAACGGAATGAAAGGGTGACCTCATGAATTTTACTTTGGGTCTTCAGACTCCACCTCCAGAAACTGGCTATGCACATCCATTATAAAGCTTGATGACATCACAAGAATCTGCAGACTGCAGGCTTTATGTCAGATATCATTTCCGAGACTCAAATGCACATTGAATTTCAGTTTGCCCAGTAGTGGTATATTCACATTATGCTGTGAACTATGTAAATTCAGTCAGATACTTTTATAATATAGTGTTTTTCGGAACCCTGTCCCCGTCTCTCCATCTCTCCAGGACAAGCTTAGTTGGGAAACGACAAACGTGTCGACACACTTTTCTTCCTTTCTCTTATAATCAAATCTTTTATTTTTCCCATGAGCATCTGTCAGGAAGCATCTGCTCCATCCAACATGTAAAATTAGACATCCACCAATCAGTACGCTGCCACCTTCTACATGCTACAAAAGCTGCCAAAACCCATTACCATTTTTATTGCAATCGCCAGCCCAAACATTTGCTGTGCACGATATGTATTTCAGCCACGGACAGAAGGATAAAGATTCGACAAAGTTCGATCAAAACCTGCTGTCCTTAGATGCAGCCACTTAAAGTGGGACTGGGAAATGATCATAACAGTGATCGCCTTTAGTTGAGCCCCCGCTATTTAAAACTCTGTGAATTTTTTTATCCAAGTTCTGCTGTTTTGAGTTTTGCTGCCAACACAAAAGGCTAACTATGTGAGGCTCATTCCAGATTCCAGAGCACTTACAATTCCCACCACTTAGGAAATAATTTACAGCTAGTAATTAGATATTTGGCAGTCCGTGAAGCTTACATAAAGATTATGTGTTTAATTGTGGGCACACAGGGCATGCAAATTGTTCTGTGGGTATTCTTCCGGGCAGCAGACAATGAACACTGTTTTAAGTGATTTCAGGTTTTCTTTAAGAAAATGTAAACAAACGTTAAACAATTTATTCTAATCATTATTCTTGCCATTACAGGCAAGGTGCTATAACTCTATATGTGTTAGTTCGAAAGCACAGCTAAGTTAAGCCCCCCCCCCCCCTCGACATTATCAGTGCATTAGTACTGAGGGGATGGTCGCTAGCGTCCTCCGCGTTGGGCCAGCTCAACACCATCTGAGCAGGAGATCATCAGGTGAGTGTCTGAAAGCTGTGCGTCTGGCCCCTTGCCACCTAGTACGCCTCAGTGGTCCTTTCGATGGCCTTTCGATGGTCTCTCCGCAGCATGTTTCCGCGGAGAGGGACCGCAGCCTTGCTCAGGAGCGTCCTCAGATGTCCCCGCTGCACTGCAGCAGGGTGGCCGATGTCCCCAGCTGAGCTGACACAGGCCTCACCGCTCACTTATATGGATTCTCAGGATGCATACAGCACATGCTCAGCACATGCTTGGCCTAACCCAGGGATGCGTCCACAGCGCTCCAAGTAATGTCAAGGGAGGACTCAAGGCGGTTTGCTCCAGGCAAGCACATACTGTCATCCTATGTTTTAATTCCCCCACTGTATCAAGGGTCTGGAGTGCAGCGATAATGCCCACCCTCACCCACAGGAACACCCAACTGCTCTGCAGACTACACTGACGCTGCACAGATTACTGACCAGGAAAATAGTGGCTGTATCACTGCTCGATTCAGGCACGTGTGAGCACCCTCAAAGAAAACGTACATGACATGTATTATCAGTTTAGGCAATGACAGGAAAGCAACATATCAGCAGTGTAAGCTATTACACAGAGGCAACGTATTAGCAGTGTAGGCTATGACACGGAGATACCGCATTAGCAGTGTAGGCTATGAAAGTGAAGTAACTAATTAGCAGTGTAAGCTATGACACAGAGATACTGTATTAGCAGTGTAGGCTATGAAAGTGAAGTAACTAATTAGCAGTGTAAGCTATGACACAGAGATACTGTATTAGAAGCTTAGGCTATGACAGAGTCAGCATATTAGCAGTGTAGGCTATGGCACCGAGATACCGTATTAGCAGTTTAGGCTATGAATCAGAGATAACGTATTAGCAGTGTAGGCTATGGCACTGAGATACCGTATTAGCAGTTTAGGCTATGAATCAGAGATAACGTATTAGCAGTGTAGGTTATGACCTTGAGGAAACATATTGGAATTAGATCTGTTGACAGTGGGAGATTCCTGTCAAAGATGAGGTCTACAGCCACGCGGGATCCTGGACCCGATGGTGTCTCTATCTCTGCTCTGTCCCAGCCTGACTGCCATGCCCGTAAATAAAAATAATAATCGACTCTCAGGGTGTCGAAGGGCTGTTTAAAAAAAGCAAGCCAGATAAACCTAATTCCAGCCATAATTCACATCTCCCTCCCCCTCCCCATCGACAGGGGTTCTGTGTGTTCACGCAACTGTGATAAACAAGCAATATTATCTCATAGCAGACTTTCTCCCTTCTTCTCACACGTGCCATATGCCAGCATTTCCCCCAGGGCCGATGCTATAGTCGGGGAGTTGCCACATCAGAGTTCAATTATTTCCTGAGGAATTGATGTATGTATATATATATATATATAGAACTGCGGTTGTCAAATTATTTCCATCACTTTAGCTAAAGTGACATTTAAAAATGAGGGTAAAATGCAGAGGCAGGATACCTCCTCAGGTCAGCATTATCAAGCCAAACAAATCTAAATGTCAAACGGCTGTAGTTCAAAGATCAGTTCTGTCCCCATATCGATGACATTGCGTCCCCTTATTCTAATTTTTACAGTTTGTTTCTCAGTACAAGCGTTTGTTGATTTTGTTCTGAAGAAAAATTTGACGGTTCTGCTTTGTATGACCATAGTCCAGAATATCGCCAAAATATAATAGGTGCAGCCCCTGTTTGTTTTTTTAAATGTGAGACACTTGTTTCGTTCTTGTAGTATCCAAGCTAGTAGTATCCAATTTTTAATTATTTGAACAAATCAAGTGATTTTAAAAATATTTCTGTTACTTACTTACTTACATTTTGCTTAAAAAAAACGACAGCCTTGGATGATTAGAAAAAATTTCAGAAGAAAATTTTTAAATGGCAGTAATTTACATTTCACATATCTCCTTCATTCCCTCTGTAACCAGATGAGCGGTATCTCAGATTCCTACCGAGCCAGTCCTAAAACACACAAACAATACCTGTGTTCAGCTGTGTCTCGGAGGGGGAAAGCAGTCAAGTGTACCCAGCTCCAATCTAAGTCAGAACTTCTGAATTCACTTCTAGACCTAACAATGCTCCTAAATTAAATGCAACTCCATTAGCCACTAGAGCCTTACCACCATTAACGTCTGGATGTGTGGAGTAAACAGCGGGCCCTGAGCCTTTCGGCATTTCTGGGGAAACGCTCTCAGAGTTTCATTCATTCATTTCAACAGACTCAATGACAGATTCTATGAGATTATACCACAAAGGCTCAACTTCTTTCAAATCGTGTGAGTCGACACCTGAGCACCCGGTAACTTTACCCTTTGAGAAGAAATATCGTAGCCTTGTTTAATTAAGGAGTTTTTAAAAGTATATTCCAGCTATTAATAATGTCCCAGTTACTCTGTAATATATATTTATATATATATATATATATATATTGTTATACATATTGTTAACCGATTGATGAAAACATGTATAATTCATAAGGATTTAATATAATACTGAGAACTATGCATTCAAACCTAATATTTGTATGTTTTGTCAGTTCTGCAAAACAAATATTGAATTCGTATGTTTTAATGTCCGATTCCTAGAGTTATCAAGTGGAACAATTATTTAGTTCAATTCACCAAAACAGGAATTAAAAAATCAATGGAGGAGCTTTTGTGTGGAGCTGAGTGGATTCTTTTTGAATGAGTTCATTTTAACTAAACAAACCCTGTGTTAATGCATGATTCCGTACTTGCAACCAAAATGTATGTTTGTTCTAATATTAAATGTCCACACACACACACATACACTCACATCGTTAGGGACCGTATTTCTTAGTGACTGTGTTCCTTAGGGACTGTATTCGGCCCATAAGTGGCGCTGCCTCCACCGTCGCTCATTATTGCCCTTAATATCGGTGAAGGCTTGGCAGACAAAGGTCAAACACTGCAGCGCACCTCCTCTGATAATAAGACAGAGCCTCTTAATTTCCCTGTCCCTGCAGACCACCCCATAATCTTTATTTATTTATCTCATTATGACCACCGACTCTTTGTGTCATCTGCCTGTGTCCACTCCAAGGCTGACAGGGGTGAGATTCACAATCCCACTATTCCCAGTGAACGCCGCACCACTCCACGCACATCGCACGCCATCACAAACTGTCTTGAGAGCCGGCCATGCTCTGACACCCCTAATTCCGCCAGGGACCTTCCCGTTGCAGGCAGGCCGTGTTTCCGCATACAGCTAAATCTACAGCTCTGCCCCTCGTCTCCGGGTGACCCCTAACACCAAGAGTCTGCCCATTCCTCAACTTCCACATCAATAGCGACAACTGAGGGCTGAGCGTTTTTTCTTACGGATCTTACTTGTTATTTTCTCCAAGTGACAATGAATTGTTGATTAAACCACCGTTCTCATTTTCATTATTGATCCTGGCTACTTCATTTGGACGCTTTACACTCAATACGCAATATCAAGCAGGATAGGCCTTCCAAAAACCAATCAGCCAATCAACCAATCACCCAATCAAACTTTAATAGTTATTTAACAGTCATTTTCTGAATTTGTCTCAAAGCGCTGAACAGAAATTATTCTTTGACCACAGAGAAAATGGCAAAATTGTGGACAGATAAAATGAAACAGAATAATAAAGTAATCAGCGAAGAGCTGAGTTGATAGCTGAGCAACTTCAGCACTTTATGAAAGGCTGGAGGGACAGCCAACAGTGCACCACAGGTGGCTCATTCTTGGTGCTTGCTGCCAGGACTACACTGGTGATGAAGCCCTTCTTCTGGCCATAGCTTATCTCTCAAATTGCAGGGAGGGAAAGAGAAAACAGACAAAAAACAAGATAAATACGGTTAGAAGCTGACAATCAAGGGTAGGGAGAGTAAATTAATTCAGTTTTTAGTGTTGTGCAATGTGGCCTCGACAAGCGTAAACTATGGCAGAACACAAAAGCAAAAAAGCAGTGAGATGCAAGGGAAGGTAATACAGCAATGAAGGTGAGTCATTCCTGCCTCCTAAGAGCACAGCCAGGCCAATAGGGGCGGGCCTGATGATAGAGAGGCAGCAGTCAGGAAAGCTCTTTGTGTCTCAATGGTTTACCGAGAATGGTGTGACATACTCAAGACATCCTGCCAGCGGCCGTCCCGTGGGCAAACACCGCTGGTCGAAGGAGAATGACAGGAGCCATGGAATGTCACAAACAGACAAACAACGGCACAGTACAACAGCGGTGTGCAGAACTTCATCCCGGAACGCACAGCGCTTCTGTCTTTGTCACAGATGGACTTTTACAGCAGATGACCATGCCGGGTTCCACTCCTATAGGCTAAACACAAGAATAAGGGGTTCCTGTGGGCACACAGCCACCAAAACTGCACAATGGACGAGTGGAATAACATCACCTGGTTTGACAAAGTGGTGCTTAGTTGCCTAAAATCCAAGCAGCAGCAAAGTGTGCTGCCTGAAAGCAGGACATTGTAGTAGTCTAATCTATAGGTCACAAAAGCATGGGTTAGTTTTTCTCTATCCTTTAGACATAGAAAATGCCGGATTTTAGTAATAGTTCCAAGATGAAAATGGCTGCTCATGTTGTATTTCTGACATGTGAAAGATCTGGGTCAATGATTACCCCAAGGTCTATGACACGCAAATTGAGAGGTATTGAGTAGCCATCAATTGTATAATTTTATATCATATGTTAGGCAATCGAGGTGATTTTTAGGCCCTAGGCCTAGGTTGAATTTAATAGTAGAAAGTGTTTTACGTCCTTGAGGAAAGATTGTAATTTGACAATATCCTGGTCCTTGCCTGGTTTCACAGACAGATAGAGCTGATTGTCGTTTGTGGAAATTAATCCCATGATTACAAATAAAATCATCTAGTTGTAACATGTATAGGTTGAATACTGAGGGACCTAAGACCGAACCCTGTGAGACACTATGCCTAACTTTAATACTCACTCATACTAATACTAAGTACCTCCTTTAATACTAATACAAATGCACATTCAAGTCTATTCAGAAGGATCTGGTGGTCAACGGTGTCAAATGTAGCACTGAGGTCAAGAAGCACTAGTTCAGACAGAGAGTCATTATCAGAGGCTATAAGGATATTATTCACAATTTTAATAACTGCCAATTCAGTGGTAAGGCCTACGTGAAAACCTGACTGAAAAATCCCATGGGTGCTGTTACCTTCTAAGAACACGGTTACAGTTTTTTTTCTGTATTTTAGATTTTAAAAAGGAAGGTTGGATATTAGTCTGAAAGAAGTGTTGTAAGTGATTATTTCAACTGTTCGGGAACACAGCCTGATGATGTATTATGCATCATGTATTAATTATACTAAGCATAGGTGCAGAAAGTGGGAGGGGAGGAGATCCTTAATTTGTCGGTACAGGATCAAGCAAGCATGTGGTGACTTTAGAGGACAAATTCATGTATGTCTATAGACATTTTCTAAACATGTTGCCTGAGTATTTCTGTTTCCACATATGGGCAAGAGTTAAAATATTTCTACTCTCATTTATTCTAATTTGAATTTAGAAAGTTAAATTCATCATTACTCGTGTGGAGTTGGGAGATATTTAAACAAACTGCTGCGGGACTTATAAGAACCGTTATAAGAACATGGTCAGACAATACTGGGTTATGCAGGAATATGGTTAGGTTGCATATATCAATACCTAAGGTAATCGCTAGGTCTAGCGTATGACCAGACAGGAATGCTGTGGGTCAGTAATGTTTTCAATATGGATGTAAAAATACCCAACCAGTATGGCCTTATCTATGCTATGACTGCTGTCTTGGATTTTTTTTAAATCAGCAAGCTCAAATCAAAATTCCGTATATGGGTCAGGAGGTCAATAAATATTTACTAGTAGAAGGGACTGTGTTTTGGAAAGGCATGAATTATTGTCTTTGGCCAGATCAGATTTTGCTACTTGTACTTCATAGCTAGAAAAAAGGTATTCAGGTTTCAGCACCAAACCTGGTTCCCAATGGTGAATTGTGAGAAAACCACCTGCCCATCAGTGTGGTTTTTGAGTGTTAGAAAACCCTTCTTGGGTGGCTCCGTTCAGTGCTGTGAATTCCTCTTTTTTCCGATAAAGTCATAATATCCAGATTATTGTCTGTTATTACTTCACTCACAAGAGTGGATTTGAATTCAGCAATGTAATATTCAACATATCTACTTTTATAATTTTGTCATCACAGTGTGAGTTATTCAAACACCTACTATTGCATTCAATTCTGATTAGATTCTTAGGACAAACCCCTGTGTTGTGCAATATACTCGGCACACAGACAATCTCAATCGAATGACTAATATGTGGCCGACTAACCTGAAGGGGATTAGAATTCACAAGGAATTCGATGTATCTGAAAATATATTTGCATGTAAATAATATATTTGGATGAGTAGTTACAGACTGTGGGAAGCATGCGGACATTGATGTAGGACTGAGGGCCTGCTGCCTGGCACCTATATACCCCTATATACTGTACATTCCCACCCTCATTTTATTGGCCAGTCTCACCATGCTGCAGGATGAGGAAGAAAACCAGGAAGCTCCCTGTAACCCTTTAGGCCTGAGGGCCTGCTGCTTGGCACCTATATACTGTACATTCCCACTCTTGTTTTATTGGCTAATCTCACCACGCTGCAGGATGAGGAAGAAAACCAGGAAGCACCCTGTAACTCGCAGCAATCGGGGGTCCAACAAATTGTCTGCCCAGTCAATGACAGCGCCCCTAGTGACGATGCCTGGGGTTTCATAGGCCATCATTAAACGATGGGCGGCAGGTTGGTCAAGGTGAAGGAAGTGGACACGTGACCAACAGGGCTGCAGGTGCGGTAATGCTCTCTAGCACCATGCCTACCTAGACAGACTGTGTAAATGTCGGGCTGAGTTAACAGGTTAAAATGTTAGGCAGTGTTGCTCTGAGTGGGAGCCTCGTCAGTGGAAAAACAGAGTTGTCTTTTCTCCACACTGCCATGACAGCGGTCACAGACAGCCCAATATATTTTCCCCCTCCTGCCACTGTGCCCCTCCCCCCACCATTCCCTTTCCTGCCACTGTCCCCCTTCCCCCACTCTGCCCCTCCTGCCACTGTCCCCTCGCTGCTACCGCCCTCCTCCACCCACTGTCCCCCTCCTGGTTTGTTCCAGCTGACCAAAACAGTGAATCAAATCGGTAAATCAAAACGGTAAATCAAATCAGTAAATAAAAACGGTAAATCAAATCAGTAAATAAAAACAGTGAATCAAAATGGTAAATAAAATCGTTAAATCAAAACGGTAAATCCTAAGCACGATGCATTTTGACAAATCTTTAGCTATCAGCCGTCTCCCAGGTCGAGGCCTAGGAACACACCTTGCTCATTGCCTACGGGACCACGTCCTCCGGAAATCAATGGTGCTTTGGGGGGAGGGGGGTTGCAGATTTAAAATTCGTCCGCCCAAACAAATGCCGGTCTGCAGTCCCCCCAACGTTCTCTGATGAAGATCGAGTCACCCAAAATGTTGAGATGGATATCAGACATCCCTGAGTAGTGTTTCCCTGAAGCCACTTCCTGCTTGCAGCCTGAAAAGCAGCCTTGACCCTCCGCTGTGGGGGAGGAGGGGCACGAGCGGAGGTCACATGACCAGAGGATCACCCAGCTTGTTTCTCCTTCACCCTTCATCATCCTGCGCTTGCTCTCTGAACTGAGCCAGGGAAGGCTCAATGGGAACTGCAGGGCTGTGGGGGGTTGAGAAACGCCTGGCAAACGGAGGCAGTAGAGGGATCTGCGGAGGGGGAATAGATAGAGAGACAGAGAAAACTAGCACGGGTGTTCATGGGGTGACAAATGGGATGTGCTGAGAAACATTCCACACAGGAAATTATTAATGAGAGCATGCGACACGGAGAGGCGCAAAGGCAAACACAAAATCCTTCACTGTGGGGACTTTATTCTCCCTCCGATGAACATTTTATTTTTTTCACCAGAAACAGCACCAGCTTACGGCTTACTTTGCGATTTTGCTTACTGTCTCGGAACAGTCCGGCCATGGGTAAAGGTCAGACGCAATGTTTCCACATCGGAAACGCAGTCTAGATCAAGGACATCCTCAGCAGTGCTCTGTGCACGGTGTATCTCAGCCTTGTGTACTTTTTAAATCAGCTCTCTGTGTATCTCAGCATTGTGTGCTATTTAAATCAGTGCTCTGTGTATCTCAGCATTGTGTGCTATTTAAATCAGTGCTCTGTGTATCTCAGCATTGTGTGCTGTTTAAATCAGTGCACTGTGTATCTCAGCCTTGTGCGCTGTTTAAATCAGTGCTCTGTGTATCTCAGCCTTGTGTGTTGTTTAAATCAGTGCTCTGTGTATCTCAGCCTTGTATGCTATTCAAATCAGTCTTCTGTGTATCACAGCCTTGTGTGTTGTTAAAGTCAGTGCTCTGTGAGAAGCAAGACCTGTTGTAATCTGGGTGTGGTTTTAACCCCAACCTGTTCTTTACTTTTTATTCACCCCCCCTTACCCCCACCCATTCAATTATTTATTTGTGCATATTTCAGCCCGCAGCTGAGAACACAATCTAAATGGTAATGGCTGCGCGGTTCTGCGGAGTGGCGGGTGAGCCGGTTTCATCAGCCGTCCCAGACGTGGGTCCACCACAGCCCATTACTGTGCCCACGGAGCCGTCCTCTGTACAGCTTGTTAATTCCTCGCCCGCCCCGGTATCAGCGTGTTGGCGATGTGAGCGTAATGAGCTCTAAGTTATGTTATAACAACGCAGGAGCTGGAGGGCCTCCGTTCCCCTGTGTAACTGCTGTAGGGAAACTCATAAGATGGCTCTCTGTGGCTTGACCCAGAGACATCAAAAAAGTGACGTGACCAGGGGGGTTTTACTAGAAGAGGGCATCAAACCTGCTTCTAAACCTTTGCATAATCACCAGGCCAACACAAAAAAAAACATTTGTTTTGAACACTGTAGGTGGCTGTGACACTGTAGGAGACAGAGGCTGTCAGTCAGGGCTGCATTGGGCGTGTCTCTAGGGCTTGAGGGCATGGGTCCTGCATGCTACAGTGACATAGTTTGTATACATTCTCCTCAATATCTCAATATCAATACCTAGCGAATGAGCTGACATCTGGTATACCTGTGCTCACCCTAAATTAATCTAAACTGGCATCGCAGGATTCACATGCGGAGACCGTTGCTGTACTACCATCAGCAATTATATGCTAATGCAATAGGACTTGGATGTAGAGCATCTCTCTAGTCCGTTTAGCCGATACTCTTCTTATCAAGGGAGGATGACTACGGTCTGAGGGAAAATTATAGGGTTCAGTTTAGTAGATTAAAAGTACATGTACAGTTCAATAGTCTCAGGTACCCAAGCGTTTTGTTATAAAGTACTGTGCAAAAGTCTCAGGTACCCAAGCTTTTTGTTATAAAGTACTGTGCAAAAGTCTCAGG
>JAOVYW010018012.1:7616-34760 GCA_025775045.1 Hiodon tergisus | reverse complement strand
CCCCCCCCCCAATTAAGATGGTGCCATCTCACTCACAAAGAATAATGCCTCTCCAGCACCAGCGATGATACAATTAAAGTCTCTCATTAATTAAAATCTTATGAAATTGACCTATAAAATGCCCCCCGGAATGCCATGTGGACTCTGTAGTCCAGTACCATATTGTCTGAGGATTCCTCCACTTGACTTATCAGCCACAGAGTAATTAAGAATTGTGCAACTTGGTGCTTTGCCTTAAACCTGCAATGGCTGCAGAACTACCTGTCCTCACAGGATTGTCGGATGAAAAGGGTACCGTGGGCAGTGGAGGGAGTCCGCGTTGTTTTATCGCAATACTCGGTCAGGTCTTTGGCGGCTTTAGCTATGATGTAATCCCCTGCAATACTAACACGTTCTTGACAATGTAATGCAATTTGTATACATACCCATAATAATAACAAAACCTGGGATTAAAACTGAAAAAAACAAAAAGCTTTTCCCCACACATTATAATGAAGACCTGGTTGTAAAAAATAAATGTTTTTTCTAAACTTAGGGGACTTTGGACAGTAAATCCTGGAGAGGAAATTGGTTAATTTATTGCCATCTCTCTCAGTAGAGAAATCAAATAAAGCCTTTGAGTGACTCTGGTTCCTTAGGGAAAGGGACTGCAGATGACTTGACCAGTTCTTGGCATCTCAAAACCAAATGGTTTATGAAAATGGTTCCTTGGGGCCGTTTCTACGGAGCCAAGGAATCAGAGCTTTCGATATCATGGTAGTGATTGATATCTTGGATGAAAACATGTCGCAAATGAATTAGCAAGGTGAGCACATTCAGCAGATCCAGTAACCAGAATAAGGTTGTTGTCGGTGCTTTCCCTCTGTAATGGTTTTTAGCACTCGTTTGTTAGCCTATCCCTGGCCTAGCAGTGTCTACCGGTATGTTTACACATCTTTCTATTCTCTTTGATTATCTTTTAGCATTATCTGTCTATCCATTTCCCCATTGGTCATTGTGTTAAATACACTGTGGAGGTCGGGGTGTGCTACAGAGATGGGCAAATGGCGTAAGGCAAGAGGTGTAGGACAACTTACGGAGAATGCGTTTGTTTTGATTTTCAGAACATGATCTCATTTCTTAGAAATGGAGAATCTAACACCATTTCTCATACATAATGAGCCAAATATTACAAGGTACCAAGATATCCTCCCACTGGACAGAAGCCCAGGCCATGTTGAGGGACCATACACAATTTACAGTCTCCGGTCAAAGTAGAACGAGGAGAACGAACAGACAATATGCACACATTGACATGTTGGCCAGCCAGAACCCCAAAAGCAATGTGAGCCATTTTTTCCACCGTGTGCCACAATAGACTGTAAAGCCTATTCAAAAGTGCTTTGGCAATTCCTCCTGTTTTCAGTGCTTTTCAAAATAAATAAAAATCTAATCAAATCCTTTTATTGTCACTCAACCACAATCACAAGTGCAAGCAGTGAGTGAAAGTCTTGGGTGCAGTTCCAAGCAGCATAGCAGTTCTTACAATGACAATAAACATCTGAACAATTACAATAAACATCTGACAATTACAGTTAACACCTGATTTTTACATTAAAAATATAAGGTATAAGTATACGATATACACAGAATACACAAAATAAGATCGATTATAAAGTGCAGTGCTGATATGCATGTTGATATATGTCGCAATCAAAAGTTTAGAAGTCTGATCGCATGGGGAAGAAGCTGTCATGTAGTCGGCTGGTGTGGGTCCAGATTTTGGGATGGTAGCAATGAGAACAGTCCATGGCTAGGATAGCTGGAGTCTCTGATGATTCTCCGAGCTTTCCTCGCACAACGGCCTCTGCGTGGGCGGACCATGCGAGTTCCTCGGTGATGTGGACACCGTGGTACTTGAAGCTGTCGACCCTCTCCACCGGTGCTCCATTGATGGTGATGGGGCTGTGTTCTCTGTCCATCCTCCTGAAGTCCACCCCAAGCTCCTCGGTCTTGCTGACGTTGAGCGAGAGGGTGCGCTCCTGGCACCAGCGTGTCAGAGTGTGCACCTCCTCGCTGTAGACTGACTCATCATTGTCAGTGATCAGACCTACAGACGTCGAATCGTCAGCGAACTTGATGAGTGTAGAGAGAGTACAGGAGTGGGCTGAGAACACAGCCCTGCGGGGATTCAGTGTTGAGGGTCAGTGATGAGGAGATATTGCTGCCCATCCTGACCACCAGGCGTCTGCCTTACAGGAAGTCCAGGATCCAGCTTCTCAGCGAGCTATTAAAGCCCAGAGTCCGGAGTTTCACGTCAAACTTGGCGGGCACTATGGTGTTGAATGCTGAGCTGCAGTCTACAAAAAGCATTCTCACACATGTGTGCCTTTTTTTCCAGGCGGGAGAGAGCAGTGTGTAGCATAAGTGCAATGGCATCATCAGTGGAGCGGTTGTTGCGGTAAGCAAACTGCAGTGAGTCCAGTGAGGCAGGCAGCGCAGAGCAGATGTAGTCTCTGATTAGTCTCTCAAAGCATTTGCTGATGATGGGGGTCAGTGCCACAGGACGCCAGTCATTTAAGCAAGTGATTTTTGATTGCTTCGGTACAGGCACAATGGCGGACATTTTAAAGCCTTTACCTAGCGACATATTAGCAGATGAGGACTGTAATCGTCTAGACCTGGGTTTTCTTCATCGTCTTCTTCAATTACATTTAAATGTATTGCTCTTTCATTGGATTTCTTCATTAATTTCTGCTCGCTTCCATTGAAAAGCTAAGGAATCCTCAACTGGAGTTAGCGATGAAGTTCAGTCCACTTTAGTCTTTGTGCGTACAAATTGAATGCTTTATTTTCTGGTGATTCTTGCCAGCTTTTACAGACACCTCTGCACACCCTACTCTTCTCAGTGTTATGTCAGCAGATCCGGAGTTTTAAGGAAGGACAATCGAGTTCTCATTGTCATTGAATTAAGCAGGTAAAACTATGCTGGAGAGACATCCATTTGATTTAAGCTATTCTACACAAAGGATGACCACATCATTTATGAAAAGAGAGTATTCTCCAGTCATTTTGTACTCAAGTTAAATAAGCTCTCTCAGAAAATCTTTCCAAGTCTTAAAAGTAGAAGAAAGTCCATATTTGAAGTGTCAAGTATCAGTTCCATCAGGGTGTTTGCATTGCATCTTGCCCTGAGGCTTTGTTTTAATGTGGAAAAGGAAAATAATTTGATGTGCAATGAACTACCAGAAAAACAATGTCCTTTGTTCTGACATAAAAAATAAAAGAAAAACGTAATAAAAGAAAAGCCCCAGTATCTGTTATTTACAGCACTGTGTACTGTACATTGATTGCTTGTCAAGGTACATTACGGCGTGGTGAAGTGGAAAAGAAATGCATTCAGTGGGAGTCAATCGTTATTATCCAACCTCTCTTTTATTCTGTACTAATGGGAGCTGATGCTTGGCTCTTATAACTGAATTCCTTGTTTACCATCGAGCTCCTGTCTAATTTCATTATCTAATGCAAAAAACAAATATCGTCATCTCTCAAAGGTCAAATGTTATGCAAATAAGGTATGTTCCAGGGACATCGCTCTCTGGCATCTGGTCCAAGGTATTAGAACAACAAAATGGAAGGATTTGAGAGACACGTTTTTTTCCATTTCATCGCTACATCAACTACTATCTATTGTTATTGATCACGTGAAAAAATGATACCAGTTCAGACAAAGGTCCATGCTGGACAATTCATGAACAAATAGAGAATTGTGAAGGAAAAACAGAGAAAATCATATTTCAAATATACATCCCAATAAAAAGTGATGGCATTAATACGAGTTCATTATGAATAAAGTTGCATCATGCTAAGGCAGTTGGGTGTGGATATGAATGACAGCCGGAGCCATAACTATTGTCTTTCGTTTCATAAGAAAACATAAGAATATCTTTCTTTTTATCGTTCATGTAGTATCTTAAACAAGGAAATGAGTCGTTCAATCTGGGCAGGCTTTTGTGAAATGGCTACAGCAGAACTTGGAAATCTATTATGCATGTTCCATAAATGATCCTTTTCGGTTTACTGCAAGAAAGAAAAAAAATCTGCATTTGGAAAATTGTGACAATTTCTGCTTCATATGGTTCTGTTAAATTATGCAGTCAGGAGATGCAAAGATTGAAATAAAATTGCCAGGCAGAAGTTATTTACAGCTCCGACGCATCCGCGCAGAGAATGTCTCACTTGTGCGTGATTTTGCCATTTGAACAGTTTGTGATCCCGTTTCTGCTTAGATTGTGATTCCAGGACTCTATTACTCCAGCACAAAAAAAGCCCCCCCAATTATTTTCAACACAGAAAAAAGGCTCTGCTCGAAGAGATTGACACAATCTTTCTGGTCAACAGGTTCTCCTTTAAAAATCAACAGCTACTGTTAATCCTTAAGGGATGAGTTCAGGTTTAGCTATCAAAAATCAGTGGTCATTGTTGATGAAAGAGAAAACTTTAGTGTGTTATACTTAACACATTACAACAGATTTTTATCACCCAGTCATGCAGTCACTCATTGATATATTTTCAGGAACCGCTTCATCTAATTTAGGCTTGCGGTGTTCTGGAGCCTAACCTGGCAACTCTGAGGAGGTGAACACCCAGATTTATAATGTCAGACGACATTAACACAAATGCTATCTGTTTAAACCAATCAAAGCTTCTTTCTTTCTCTCTTTGTGTAAATTATCTAAGAGTACATGTAAATGTTATCATTGGTCACCAAGTCCAAAGGTCCACATAATAGTAATATCGTTTTAAAATCCAGCCTAAGAATCATAACACTATCTATAACTTAAAATCCTAAACTTTATATCTTTAAAATAATTTGTAACATATATAGTCCTAAAGAAAATCACAGACTAATGACTGATCAGCCTGCGTACGTGTGCTGATAAACCCAGCTAAATCCAGAAGATAAAGACAAGTTGGGTGGAGTTAAGTACCGTTTTCCAAGATGAAATTACAGACAGCTGTGATGTTTAAGAACATGATTCCATCACTGAGGGGCCGGGAGATAAGACATCAACTGGGGACATCAGAAAATGGAGAAAGGGGTGTGTCCTGGCTGCAACGGTCAGGGTGGTGAGAAATATTAGCCTGCGTTTGTGTCGATCCGTGTGGTTTAAGGTGCTGTGACTCAATACTGCATTAGGTTTATCCCCATTAATTCACACATGGCCTTCTAAGAGAGGCGTATCAAAATAAATGTTCTTAAATGACCCTCAGAAATGCACTATGAAGCATTTTTTTTTTCTGCCTTTCATGGTGCACTTTCAAGGATGCCCCGAGCAAAAGATCAATAAGCCAAGACTATCATACAAAAATGAGAAAGTAACATCCAGCTATATTACAGGCTTGTCCACACCGCCCAAATTCTTTCAGCCCTTTTTTGATTTATTTCGTAATGCCTGATTGATGGTGCATTACGTGGTGCTTTTTATCATTCCACTGGATTAGATCTGATTACATTTAATTTGCATACTAATTTCTATGCCAATTAAATGCCCTCGGTCCATTAATTTAGCTGCTTTGGGTTTTCTGAAATAGCAAACATCTTTTTTAGCAACGGAGCTAATCGCACTGAATCATTTGGTGAACAGTAGTGTTGATAATAAATGTTTAGCATGCTTGATTCTATGACAGACGACAGAATGCGCTTCCTTGAGAAACTCTGATTAATGCTTAACGTTGTGTGAAGGCATAGCATCCATCACTGAAGTAAGCAGTTTTTTAATCAGTTTTATCAATCAGTTTATCCATTTTTATATCAATATTGGCGGTAAAGATAGCTGAAGTGAAGTTGCAGAACCCTTAACCTGTGGTGAACGAATGGTAAATATGTAAGAACATTTGCACTGGCCACATGCTTTTAAGCCCGGTATCATTGAAAATATGTCATCTCCACACTCATTATGAATAGAATTGCATTGCCTCCGTCACAGTATAGGATGCAAGGGGGAAAACATTATTAAAGGATTGTGACTGCTACACATATGAGCCAGTAAGTGCCTGCTCCGTGCAGAATGGCAGATAACTTTCTTGCGAGATGAATAATTACCCATCTCAGTCCCATCATTATTCTGAGACGATTCTTCATTATTAGCTGGGCAGGGCTCTCCTTAATGGTTTTGAAAAGAATATTCTGTACAGATGTGGAGTCCATCAGCAAACAGTCACTATTAATTAAGGTACTAGGGAAAATCATATGGAAATGATTAGGGCAACCATTCAAGACAGGTAGCGCAAGAGAGGGGTGAAGAATTGGACGATTGAATTGTGTATTCGATGATCAAAAGCATTTGATTTTGCCACGTCCTGATTTCAGCCGGTCCCTGAACGGTATTTCACAAAGGCTGGAGGAGCGCTGGTTCAGTGCGAATCTAAAGCTGAAGCGAGAATGGGATTTTATTTCCTGAGGAGAGCAAGTACCGTGAGTAATGAGTCCTTGTTCAGAGGGCAGCGAGCCAATCTTTTGCAGTGATCAAAGAGGAAAGCCAAGGATGTCCAAAATGGTTTCAGGACAGGAATCTTACTGGATGGGCCTCATGATGGTATGCCCCAAATAATTTGAAACAGCCCTCATGCAAACAATAGCCAGTGAATTACATCAAGCTTCAAAGACTGGACAGCAAACATCAAAGAACAGGTTTGTTCTCATCCCTTCAAAGTTTATATACTAATTCCTATATCGTTAGCAAGAATCAAGACAAGAGGGTACTTTTAAATGCAATTCATGCTTGGTGGATATAATTTAGCCCTCATTAATGATACATCTGACTGGTTAATTATAACAGACAGTAAAACAAGCTGATTAAATTCATTCAAAGCTACACATCCACCGCACAGTATGCCAATTGTTACAGGGAGAGCAGAGCGGTGGCTCCCACGGTTGGGGTGGGTGATATCAGCAGGGCTCATCTTAGCTAGCATCTAACCTGCATCCCCCCATGTTTTCCTGGGCAGTGCCGATGAACCTCTTGAAAGGGCTGTGTAGCCTGCAAAGTTCAAAAGAGACATGTGGCTCGAAGGCTATTTGATTGGTGGAGACTAGTCGTACTTCCTCTACCTCCCAATGAGTGGAGTCAGGATTCATAGTGAAGTCAAGATACATTAAAGCAATTTATGATTCCAAATTTTTCGGGGGCATTAAAAATAAAAATAAAATTGAACATCTAGAAAAGTTAAAGCAAAACTGACCACCTTAGGGAAGGCACAGACAACCTTGGGGTAATATGGTGCATAATAAGGTTATAGAATATAATATAGAATTTTTCCTGGGAAGTGGCGTAAGATGGAAACGGGCCAACAGTCCAATCAATGCGCAGAACTAGCACCAGGAACAGAACCGTTGCGTTGATATATAGGTTGTCACAGGATGGTGTGGCATCTATTATTCGTCCAATGTCAAAATCAGACACATGGCCTGAGGCGGATGAGAGTGCAGTCAAGGCAGGATTTCCTGGATTTCCTAGATTTCAGCACTAAATCTTAAGACATTTTCTTTTGCCACACCACTAGCCAAAGCTTCAGGAGTTTATGTTGACCGCAACCTGCAAACATTCTAATACATGAATCTTTTGAGTTAATTCTGTATTCTATATTACAGTGATCCTTACCAAAACCACAGTTTAGAATGCCCTGAAAACTAGTGTTTTTTTCCAGTGTTAAACTTTATGGTCATTTAAATTAAAACTGGAAAAATTCCTGGGTGGGTGTCCTCAGGGACAAGAATTTTGAACCCCTTGAGTGCCACGAAAAATACAATAAGAAAGTAGAAATAAATTTAGCAATAAATAAAAGTATTTATAAAACTTAACAACATTTTATTTCTTCTTATTTTTTTATAGCAACATTGAACATTTCATAACCCCTCAACAATTCCAATCTGAAGCCATATATATGTACAGCTACCTTAAAAGCAGAGCTTCTAAAAGTCTCTGCATTAGCTTCTAGTAATGAATGTCATTTTACGTAAATATAAAACACAATACCATGAGTCCCTCACGCGTTTTATCCTCTCAAAACTAATTTTATTACAGATACTGCCTTGAATAATGGCATTGTAGGAACTGCTAATTTGCCTGTGTATGTGCTATACAGAACAAGTCAAGGATTTCAACCTATACATTAGCAAACATTTAGCTAACGTCGCGGTTAATGTGTTAGGCCTTTCAGCGACATATTTTGTCTTAATACATAACTGCAACACACCAATACCGTCCTAATGAACAACAGATCTGCTCCTGGTAAGATAAACACCACAAAGCTTTATTTAACCATATCATAATTCATTCAGCCTTCAGAAATGTGCTCCTCCTTAGAACACAACGGCCCACAGAGTTAAAGAGAAATGGACTCAGGTGTACTGAAAGTCTTTTTTTCGCAGCTATGAGCTGCCTGAGAGTTTCTAAATTGTTCAAAATACACCAAAAGTTCCATATACGCTTCCTTTCAACCATTCCTAACTTGTATGCAGGAGGACAAAAATAGCATCATGGAAGCGCACCCTTTTTAAGAGCGCAGATCGCACGGCAGCTCCTGAAGAACCACCTGAAAGTGTAGTGTAGTCACCCGTGTGCTCAGAGGAAATGCCAGGCAGAAGCCAAATGAACCTTTACACGGCAAGGCTAAGTGAGTAATATCTACAACAGTGACTGCAGAGACGCGTGTCCGCGGCACAGAGCAAACACCTTTGCTCCGTTGTAAACGTTAGGGTTATGGTATTGAGGTTTGCCTGGGCTCCAGGAAAAACCTCGTTGAGAATTCAAGCCCTGCTTAAGGCCCTGTAATAGACGCTCACAAATGTAAATTCAAGTCTAACTGCCTTAGACAAAAAAACACTGCACAAGGAAATCTTTGGGCAAAATCCCCACCTGAGGAGTGTGATACACAAATACTAGTTTGGTCTGTGAAGCAACGGCGCACACACTCTAAACAGAGTTCAAAGCCGGTCGCAAGCCTCTTGTAATCTCAAAAATAGTCCGAGAGGACTTCACTAGGAAGGATCCGACGGCCGATTTGCATTCCAAGAAAAAGCCTAGCAGGGGCTATTTGCAGGACCAATGGTGCGAGGAATATAGCCGATGAATTGCCTGGCAGTGGAGAAATGTGATATATTCTGGTGAGTCATCCTTGACCGTGATTTGGACAAGTGGACACACACGTGTGTGTGTGTGTGTGTGTGTGCGAGCAGGTTTAAACTCCAAAGTAAGCGGTCCCGGCATTAAAACCCTCCGGCCGTACCATACTGTGCTGATCGTTTTCAGTGACCCGGGTCTTTGAATCAGAGAGTACCTCTGAGCACTCTGTGCCACTCTGCCCCCCCCCCCACCGAGTGTGATGATCACTCTCATGCTAATGCGCTCTGATTGAAGACCTCTGGGCAGGAAACGACAGAACTGTTTTCCACTTTTTACCTCCCCAAAGCTGTTTACCTTTCATCACTGCTCCTGGCATCATAAAAACGGCCTTTTCTACTCTCCCATCTAATCTTGCCCCCCCAAATCCCAAAGGACAAAAATAACAACAAAAAAACATTATCGGCCCACACTTCCTACCAACTGCTAGGGGCATGCAACTTCCCTAGCATATGATTACAGCGAAAGGAAAACCTAGAACAAAGATCTCCAAGGACACCATCGTTCCTTCCCTGCGCAGAGTGTATGCAGAGATTTTATATTGAGACGTATATTGAGTTGTAGTCCCGATAAAGTAACTCAATGAAGTCGGTGTTGAATTTCTAGAATGTTTTTTTTTTAAATCATTCATTAAGCTGTTTACGGTTCCATGTTGCTCTGTAAAGTCGGATGCTTCCTGCCACTGTGTGTAGCTCATGTCTTTATGTAAAGATTGAATCTTTTGACTGAAATTTCTCCGACAAGTAAGATCACAGCAGCTGTTTTTAATGTTACGTCTTTCTGGCCCACTGTGAGACGTTAGGTTGCCATCCTTCTTCCAAGCCCGAGTGCGGTAAACATACAGCCCAAACTACCTATTCAAAAAAAATAATTCACCCTAAACCATTGTTTTTGTCATTTACTTTCAACACGAGTCATACAATAGATTTGATAAAGAAGGGGTTAATTTGTGAGAGGAAAGACAGCCAAGGGTCTTTGAGATGAAGATGAAAGCTTTTCTTGCAAAAGAGCGTTTGTGAAGTGGAGGTTACCATCAGCGACAAGTGTGATGATTTCAGATCAATGGGCTCTCAAGGATGTTTGAAATTGATACATCACAGCCACAAGTTATAGAATTAACCACGCAAAATATGTTTCTGAGGACAAAATATGGATTATAGGAGGCTTTGCAATGATAACATTCAAAAGACAAGAGGTTCTCTTGCTCTTACTGGTCAACAACACTCGCCATCAGAGAAATGGTGCTGTGGTAGTTTCCGAAAGCGTCAATGACACTTTAACGCACAGGCTTGCAGTGTCATCTGGCAGCACGGACAAACCCTACAGAACGTAACCAGTGGCCCTGTTCTGATGTAGCAGGCTGAGTTCTGAGGACACCCGAGGCACACTCCGTTCAGTAAAGCATCCAGCGCTTCAGCTCTGCTGCCACCAGACAGTTACCCAGCAACATGGCTCCCCGGGCTGGAATGTGGAATGTGGACAGGAGTAAAAAGACCCGTCATAAAAAGGGGAACCCCGTGTTCCTGCTTTGATCAGGGGCACCAGAGACATGCTGGTGGGGGATTTAGGGCGGGGAGGGGGTGTGCCTCCAACATTGCCACTGTACAAAACAATAGGAGGCTTTCAGGGAAAGCTACACTGTGGTGCCTGAAGAAACCGAGTTTTCTGACGCTCCTTTTGTGAAGACAGGGAAAGCAGTTCTTGCTGGAAAAATCCCATTAGCGGTTTTCCGTGCTCGCTGTAGTATACAGGGCTTTCTCCAACAGGGATGAACACACGTACACACACACACACACACGATGGTCTGATACAGAGCAGAGGTTGGAAATCTAAAATGAAACAGAGCCTTTTTATTCCTCCGAAGAGATAATAAGCTAGTATTTAATTCAGTAAAATAAATTAAATACTCACGAAAAAAAGAATTTTATTAAATGTCATTAGTGGGTTGTTAAAGACTTGATTTGGCCCTAGCCTAGGTGTTATTTTTTCAAGCAAAATGCTCCACAACACAATGCATGGTAAACTGTAATGTTTCACCTTCAAAACATCAAAAAGCTTTCAACAACATTTAGAAACAATATTAAAATATATTCCAAGCTCATTTCAATTTGTCCTAACAGAGTACTACTTTAACAACATAATATAAAAATGAAGAATTAAATATGGGACAATAGCTTGTCAAAGGAAAAGAAGTGTTTCAATTTACACATTTGCCATAGAGACTAAACTCAGCAGTATCTCACATGAACATTTTTCTGCTTTTCATTTCATTGATTTTCTCAGAACTCAGAAAGGGCACCTAAAATATTTATGCTGTTGCTGTAGGCAGGGCTTTCACTCTTTTTAGATTTTATGTGAGACAGAGTGAGAGAGCAATTTTTTGTTCCTTATTATTTCTGATTATTATTACACATTTGCTTGACACATTAGTCCAAATGCGTACATTTGTTTTATGATTATATTTAACATGATTTTCAAGTTTCCTTTCCGAGGGCCAATGGACATGGGCGGACAACATTAACGCTTTAAAAGAAAAGTCTTAATCATGTAATCAGCCTCAAAAGCCTACTGGTAATCTGTATTGGTCTCCCAGCCACCTGCGGGGCCAAATTCTTATTAGGAACACAGTTTAACGAAAGCCTAATATCTTGATTTAATATGTTGTGTATCCACCAAAGGGCACATAGATAAAGTCTAATTAAATCCCATCCTACATTGTTAAAAGCTTAGCCACCAATTACAGCCCTGGGTGTGTTGCATTGTGGCTAGTCACAAAGTTGAGCGTACTGTACCCCTGTTGACCCTTACTGGCAGGTAATAGTGGGTGGAAATTGATGCTGCTGCAAAATCATCCAGCATGCGTCATTTTCAGCAAAGGCACCCATCTCTAAACTTGGCAGAGCAAGGTAAAACATGCACTGTGATGAGCTGTTGAAACTGTCATTTTCCCATTTTGCACTCTGTTTTTTTTTTTTTTTCCTCCCCAGTGATGAATTGTTATTCAGAGAAAACAAAAACTTCCTCTTTTTGGAACAAACTCATTTTTAATGACAAGCTAGACTTTATGTTCTGACATTAACTATTCTGACTTCATGTCTAACCCTTCCCTTTCAAAAAAATCCCCCAGCCAGAAAATTCAATAGTGGAAAGACTTAATAGATTGAACGACAATAACCATAAACACAAACAAAATAAATAAATAAAAATAAATACACACCACTTACAACGTACAGTATCTGCATAAAGCTTGCAGAAGTCTCTGTTGAAAGACAATGCAGCTTTGAATTATTATGCATTACTGTTATGTCATATTTATTACTGTTATATCTGCAGGAAGGCATACTATGGCATTTTAACTGTTATTTCTGACTGCTTAGAAATGCGTAGTTTGGGATACTTTTACACACGTGCAGACTCTATATTTGCATTCTAGTGTATTTTGCCCTTTAGTTGTTCACTCACAAAGACCTGCTCACGTTAATCTCAACATATGAGACGAGAACCGTTGAGGTTCAACTTGAAATGTTGTTACTAACGGAAACCAGGTTAGAAGGTCTAAAAAGCGGTGTTTACCTCTATAAACCATATAGATTTATAGTTCATGGAAAACTTAAATAATTCAGTGAGCACATGTTTCAGTTCCACTTAGTCAAGGTTCCATAAAGTTGTTAAAATTCTGGTCCAGAGAGCAAACCAATTGGGGCACATCTCAACACGTTTAAAACTACTATTAAAGTTATGTGCCTTCTACATTAATCGGTTTACAATCTTGGGGTGCATTAAGAAGTAAATCAAGCAAATTCCATACAGAAAAACTGCAGGAAAAAAACAGGTGTCAAATGAAGCAATATGACTTTTGAAAGAAGTTCCTAAACATCGAACAAATCCATCGGACAAATACAAAGGCTTGTAATCGAAATCACTCCCTCGGCCCCCACCAACAAGTGATCTCTTTGTGGGATGTCACAGGGTGATAACTTTGGTTTCCATGGAGCTGGAGCGGGGGATAATGGATAATGTATGCACTCAAAAGCAAGAGAATTGCAGGTCCCCCGCTAAATTACTGCATTTTGTTTGTTACATTTTTAAATACAGTTAATTCAGACATTTTGTTGAAGAAAATGTCTTTAGAGTCAAAGCAGAAAAGTGTAAATGAAATGAAACTGGCAATTTAACCAGCAATTAACCAAGCAGGGGTTTTGTCTAACACACATAAAACAGCCCGTGCCTGCTATTTAGGGTAGGGTAGAAATCGACTCATATTCACAATATTTATCTGTTGACAGAAACTATACATACAAGGGAAATTAATGAAATCCCTGCCCGTTTATAGAAAATACGGGGGGAAATAAGTGTCTCAGCAAGGTTACTGGAATAAACAAAATACAACTGAGCTCCCATCTGAAATTAGTAGGATTCATCTTTTGCCATGTGAAACTGTAGAATCCGTGAAACTGTGCTCCAGAAATCCATATGTCTCTGTCATTGCCCTGACATTAATGAAGCTATTAAAGTGTCGCAAACGTTTTTTCATCAGAATACGAACTGCCTTTTTACTAAAACTGGAACATTCACTAAACGTAAAACATTCTAAGTACAATGGGTTAAATTACGTGTGATCCATTTCTGCCCCAGGGTGTAAGCAGGTCCTAATACTCAAACAGTGCACCAAACATTCACTGCATTCTACCTTATTGCTCCAAAATATACAAATAAAATGGTTTTTCCTCGTACAAAACCTTTTCCCCCTAGGGTGCAAATCTTCCGGCGTTTGATCCGAGTCCCTCAGAAGAAGAGCTTTGTCAGAACTACTTTTTTATCTTTTCATCTGTGGCGCCTTTATCTGGGCGGCTCCGAGCTGTCGTGTTACGAGAATCAGCGTCGATAAATAATCTCCAGAAGTAATCTAGTGATGTCTCAGCAAGTCAGAATTCCTCTCAACCCCCCGCAGAGCCGTGATTGTATCGTTACAACTCTTAATAATTATCATCATTTCAATCAAAACTGATGCACCAGATAACAGTTCTCTCAGGGGGTTTTTCGTTTGTTTTTTTAATTATTATTATAGAATTTTAGAACCGAACAGTTCAAGCAAACAATGCATACTTTGTTGTACTAAAGATGTTCTTGCTTCCCATGCTTTATAAATTACGTATTTAGGTAAGAGGAGTATCGTGGTCAATATCAGTTTGTAAAATGGACTGCAAGCTCTATAATCCCTGGAGAAAATCCTAGCCCATAAAAAAATGTATCTGCCCAACAACGAAATTGACAAATGTGTCATTTCAGAAAAAAGGAAATCTTATTGGGTCAACATTGTAATGATGGTGACCAAGTCGTTCGTTAGAGATCACAGTGGGTTTACCCAAACATCACCATGGGTTTAACCAAACACCTGTGAACATCACCATTATAAACTAACCGTGCTCATTTTGTGTTCAGCACCATTGGCTCCTCCCACACAGGACCGCAAAATACCGGACCGAATTGGACAGGATAAACCATTTAAAAATTTCCAATAACATTTCATGTATTTGTTCCAGTTTTTCCTGATTGCACAATTCCGTTTCATTCGATACTATATTGATATTTTCATTAATTAAAAAAAAGAATTTGTTACTGACAAAATCCATCCCTGTGGAAGTGACTAAGATAAGAAACAGAAGCCTGTCTTAAGGTTGAAATTTCTCCCGTGACCCTGCACTGCTTTCACTCATTTGGAGGACTAGTGTCCATCCGCATGAATCCTGGTCTTGACGGGACAGCACCGACCCAGCGAGGCGGGTTTGACTCGCAGAACCGACAAAAGGACAGCTCCATTAACTCACAGCCAGCGGCAAGGTGCCTTAACGAGGTGCCGGCATTGTGTGGCCTTTCAACCGCGTTACTCTGCCCTTTGTGTGCAGCTTGGCACCGTTTCCAAAAGGTGCCGCACCTCAGTGAAAGGCGCTGAATGCGCTGAAGTGCCGTGTCTATTGAGACAATGTGCTTATCTGTTTCAAATGAAAACCTGGTCGACGACCGCAGGAAGCATAAAGTACTGAAAGACATTGTGAGGCTTTAATTTGACTCCTACAGGAAGAGTCTTTGATTAGAATGCATTGCATTGCATTATATTGAGAGGGCCCAGGGGAAATTAAATTGGGCATTCAAAGAATGTTGAGTAGTCTGTTGTCCTTTTTTTTTTTTTTAAACTGTAACTCCAACATCGTAAAACCCCACAGATCACATTTAGACAGCACGCATCAATGGCTGGACAACAAACAACAGAAAATTGACTCTGCTTGTCCTTGCCCAATGTTTTATTAAAATAAAATAAAATAAAAAAGAAAGACAGGCCACTGCAGCCTCGAATTGAAACCCAAAAAAAAAAAAAAGTGTTTTTGTTGCGCATAACATTAAAGATTCTTTTGAAATAGTTGAGAATTTGTTACTTTGTTATCATACCAGCATTTAAAAAATGATTAACAGCATCTTTTGCAGTTTATTCAGCCGATGTGCACTACCTTTTTGATTAGACACGGTTCAGAATACTCCGAGCCCAAGTTTAATCTCAATTTAGCTAGCTACCATTAAGCTTGTTCCTTTTTAAAAATCAGAACCGAATAACCGGGTTGTCAAAGTTGTACTTAAAACTCTGACAGAGAGAGCATGCTTGGATGGGAAATAAACTTGTCCTCGACCCGATAACAGCATAATGGCCGCATCACCTTGCACTCAATAATGCTAATTAAAAATAGACTTCCTCAGAAGACTGATTTACAGCCAGTCCCACCACCAGCCTTCACAGAGAAGTCTCATCCTCGCCGTCAAAGGCACATTAAATCCCCAGTCAAACATGGCGGCCAGCAGCTCTACATCTCAGGACATCCTGTGTGGAAGTTGGGGACGTAATGAATGAGTACTGAAGATGAGAGGTGGCGTTTGGTGTTGGGAGGCCAGAGCGACTCTGGCATGCCTTGGAGGAAGCGTGGTGTGAAAACAACAGGCCCTGATCTGACCCGACTCGGGAGAGCACACACCAGCGCTATAATAACACACGTCGCTGAAGAAAAGGCGTCACACTTTTTAACAGTGACCTTTCCCCACGCCCCCTCCACAAATGCCACTTGGCATGTAGACATATTGCATCCGATGTTTATTTGATTTGCAAGCTAGCAGACTACCTTTGCTCATAGCATCTCAACTTAATGACCAGAAATTACAGAATACGTTCAGGCGATTCATGCCGTCCTGTTGTTATCTCATATCCTGTGTTGTTTTATTGATGGGGAGGGCAACTAGCCGGCAGCCAAAGTAGCCCAACACAGCTGACCTCTAGCAAAGCAGACCAGTTTCTTTAGCGAAATGAAGCAGTTAACAGCATCAGGCTCTGATAGGTGCTAAATGCCAGTAATACATTTTATGCCCCTGACTAATAACGTTTTCAGAAATGCCTTAAAAATTGAATTTACCTTTTCAATTTCAAATGTTGTAAATTGAGTGTATTACGGTTAGTGACAATTTGATAGGAAAAAAATGACTGGGATTGCTTATCGAAACGTTACCAATAAAAAAAATACGTCTATGTTTGAACATGTTATCATGATAGCCTTATCAGTTGAGAGCGTTGAGTGTGTTGTTTTGTATGGTATGTCAATGGTACGCCATGCAAACCCAATAAAATCTCAACATACTCTGGGCTCTCCACTAGACCCATCTCGCCTGCTTCTCTGCCGGCCTCCCCAGCAGGTGGCTTGGATCCCATCCAGGATGGGAAGAGACCTAAATATCCTCCGTGCCAAGATGTGATTAAGACAAATCGTTCTACCACAGTAGCTGGCGTGTGTGGGAGGACGAGCCGGAAATCGGGCCATCAATCACACTTCCTGTCTGACAGGATGTTGGTTGAAGGGGTATAGATCACCTCATCTCTGCATTCAAGGAGCCATTGATTATATTAACTTACCAAGGCAATTATATTGCACAACGAACCCCTACAGTACATTCAATCTATAAGCCATTTCATTTTTAAACACTTATGACAAGCTGCTAATAGCGGTCATTGTTGTTATTATATTTAAAAATAACTAAAATATGTGTACTGTTTTACAACACACCACATGCTGCTGCAAATAGGTAATAGGTAGTTTTCATCTGTGGAATATCTAAATTAAACGTCCACCTCATTATCAAAAACAACAACCATGTGGTTCATGTCTGTTTGGCTAAACTGCAGTAAGAGTAGTCATTAAGTTATTTTTTGCTATACAATATATAATTGCACTGTATTCTCTCCCCCCCCCACCCAGTCTGATATCTAGGAAACAAATTAACCAAGACCCCTCGAACAGCAGAGGTACATCTGGTGGAACAAATGACTTGCGCATATGGAGGGACTGACTATGAGCCACAAAGGCAGGAACAGACACCACCACTTCCCCGGACTTCCTGTGGGAGACATTTCGGTTTTGGCTGGAGAATTGGATTTACCTATCAACACAGCTGTCGTCAGAACAACAAAAGCCAGAATAATAAATAAGCAGGATCTCCGGAATGCTGAACTCGTGCAGTGAAAAGTGTATTCGCTCCACCTGAGCGCTTCACACGATGTTGCTTCACACGATGTTGCTTCTTCTTCCACCTTCTTCTACTTCCTTTCGAGAAGGATGGGGTTTTTTTCTCTTCTTTCTCCTCGGAAATTACACTTCCTGAGAAATTACCTCCTGCTCCCTGACAAGGCAGATCCATTTTGTGCTGAGGCAGAGAGTCCCTAAGGTACACTAATACAAATACACTGTGTGTAGCGGGTCAGAACCACAGTTCATTTTAACACATGAGAATGACATCCGCGCTCCTATGAGCAGGATTTACCTACTGTACACAGGGTCATTCCAAGGTCAGTGCAACACAATAATAATGGATCATTATCTTCCCCTGGCGAGGTGGATCCCATTGTTATTCTGCACAGTTATTAGGGATCGTCTTCTTAGTCTTAGATTGATTTTCAAACCCGAAATCAGTCAAAATCGTGGCCCTTTCCCGTTTTAGGGGGATTAACAGCCATTTTAAATGGAAGCGCATGTCATACACATTTCAGACATATTCTGAAATGTCTGATAAATGTATTTCACATTAGTGTTATCTTAGTGTTAAATTTATTATTTTCACTAAATTGCTAATTTCAGAGACACGTAGCTACTTCCGATTAATAAAATTTGATTGGCTGTTGGTGGTTAAAGCGCATTTTTAAAACAGTATTATAACACAGGGCTGAACTGAGAAAATGATTCCTCGTTCCCAGGGGAGGTGTTCAAGATAAACTCCCGGAAAGGAGTCGGACGGAAAGTCAGGAGGTTATTTTCTACAGACGGCCATCCCGATGACCTCATTGGCAGCTGCACACTGTGCTGGGGTGTGCGTGTTGTTGAGGCACCAGCAATCTGTTCAGGAGGGAAGTGGCTGTGGAGGCTGCAGGCTGTAAAATCACAGGTGGCTCGGAGGAGATCAGATTGCAGGGGACCAATGGTACTACTTTCTCACCCTTCGTGTGTGGTGGCAAGACTCATGGTTTACGAGCCAAGACGCATTAGCACAATTGCCGACACCAAATCAGGGGGATAACAGCAAAAACTAAATAAATAAATCTGAAAAATAACGACTAAAATTGTTGTTATTTTTTAAGATGATTGTTTTTCAGGATTTTAAAGGTTTTTCCTCTAAATGAATTGGGACACTGTGATGAAGCAATCTGCGACGCCAGATTCGGCCCTGTGAAGGCAGACGTGTGACCGCTGAAGACATACTTACGCCATGGGTCACGCCGTCTCCTTTCCCATCTCACGGTCGACCTCTTTTCAGGTTCCCATCATTTTCCATTTGCAATGCCGAACAACAAGGCAGGTGCCACCAGTTTTCTGCATGAGGTAAGATCATGACTCAAATCAAATATATCTCTACACACACACACACACACACACACACACACACACACTATGTAAGCGGGAGCTAACTCATAAAACATGTTTAATTTCTTGTGATTATGAAGGGCCATATTGCAAGCTAGATTAGATTCAGATGTCGTCCATTTACATTTCAATCATGCAAAGAGCATGAAATGTGATTACTGGGATATTTCGGAACAAACCAACATATATCTCGATCTTGATGGATCAAGATAAGTTTTCAAAACAAATTTAGAAATTCAAAAGGAGAAAATGATGCTAGTGGTTAACAACAGAACGCAGGTGATTCGCCGTGCATTTCAAGGTTCGCTTTTCTGAACCGCTGGTGGAAACTTCTCAACCATCTAACCATCCGTTTAATCCATCAGTCTGAAGGACGTCTCCTTTGCTTTAACATTTTTTGTCATATTCTCTCACGTTCATTTGGATCAAGTGTTGGTCGTGTAAATGTGTTAAGCACTCAGTCGCAGCGGTCAGTGAGCACATTCGTTTGAAATAACGCTCAATTAACTTTGACGACCTTCCACTTCATAAATATCTGAAACTCACAAAGTGCTCAGACTTATATGTCTTATAAACTCTACTTCAATCACTTTGGAGAGTTTCCCATAAACCACAGCCCACACTGCGCACTGCGATTGCTGACAGAGCCTAGACCACATCTTCCTCAAGTAACTTTCCCCAAGCTGAGTTGAGCATGTAAAACCGCACTTTTTGCCTGACGGGACCTATTTATAACATTGACCTCCATGTGGAAATCCAATCACGAAATTATTTATTAATTCAGCAGGCTGGTCACTCAGACAGCTCCAAACCCCAGGCTTACGCAAGGGGGAGGTCACACCACCCACCACAGTTCAATTACATTGGGAAATGCCATTTTAATTTCAATGCACCAAGCACAATTCCACAACCAATCCCTTTTAATTATTCAGCTGCCCCTGTGCCATCGCCTCCTCAAAGCGTGGACTAAATTAGCCACGCATTGTGTCAAATCTCCTGTACGAGTATGACCCCGTTGTGTACGCATGCATGTGTGTTTATTAGATTTACAGCAACTTAAATCTGCAGCCCTTCCACCCAAGGGAGCGAAGCATTTAATAAAGAAACAGTGACTCAAAACCTGGACCCTGGCCAATAAGACTCCATCTGGCGATCCAGCCCCAGTGCTAAAAAAGCTTTTACAGTTTGGCTCTTATAGACGGGCTCCCACTCAATCACCTGGCCCCTGTGCGACACCGGAGAGGGTAAATCATGGACTCTGCTCTGCGCGGAGCAGGGCCGCTCCTGAAAAAGGGGCCTTTCTTTCTTCAGCGGGTGGAAAAAGCCGGCTGACTGTAAAACCGGGCCTCGACTCATTAAGGTCATCCAAAGTGTGGGTCGTGATGACATTGAGCGCATCCTGCAGATCAGCACATACGTCCAGGCGGAGGATTATCGGGCCGTTTGTTTGCGGAAGCGTCCATCACTCATCCCTGCCACACAAGTCCAAACGGGACTGACATTCAATGTGGAATACGATTTGGATGCATCCACCGTATTGATAAATAATAAGTCAATAAGACAATATCTGAAACAGACATTTTATACTGTTGACAGTTCTGGACAATGCCACTCATCACAAGATGAGTAATTCATCAAAGATATATTTATTGGAGCAGAAATAAAAATGAAATATGTGCTGTTAGAACTGTGTCACTATGCTGATGGAATATCCAACTTATTTAGGGTCAGCTGTGTCATCACCAGTGACGGGATGCGGGGCTCACGTTTAGACTGAGGGTACGGTGGAGAGAGCGGCACTTCGCTGTGTGTGGTGGCTAATTGGGAGGCAGTGAGGGCAAAGGAGCTTCACCTGTGCCTTTTTAGCCACCTGCGAGGTGAGCTGTAGTCGATGGAGAGGGTGGGAGAACTGGGCCAGCCGACTTGGGTTTATTCTCTCCCCTTTTATTCTGCCACTGATGAATATCGGGGGCAACAGTGGGGGCGGTTTCATCCGGTTTTTTTTACCCGTCGACAGCTTATTCCATCTGGGGTCCCCGCAGACAGGGACCAAGCCGGTGACCATCAGTGGGGAATCGTGGGAACTGCTTTATGTTTTTTGGTGCTGATTGTGGCTCCCAGTGCCTCTGCTGATTGGCCACCTCTTGTTGATTGGTGTTTTTCTGTTTTGTGTGTACATGTCAGAACTGCTGCTGTTTTGTCTCCCAGCAGGGTCAATATGAGGGGGATGGGTATTCAACCAGCTGTAGTGGGGCCTCGGGGTAGGGTATCGCTGCGAGTGCTGTATCATGTGTACGCGTGTCGCTAAGCTAAGTGAGCCCACAGCCATTGACATGTTTACACCATGTAATTATTACTCTAATTAAAATCTTTTTTTTTTTCCCCACACCTGATGTTTCAGTGCGATGAGCACACAGCTGTAGGAGGAGGACGTGTCTTTAGAAATTTGGAACCACAAAAGGAGTGGGTCCAACGCGAAACTGCCAAATGTAAGCACTTCCATTTTGTTTCAGCTCAGCAGCATTCACCACAGCAATCAGTGGAGCAAGGCAGGCACCTCCGTCCCCCTAATGGCCCATCCTTTAACACGGCTCACTACCACAGGATCTTTTTACATAAAAAAATTATAATTAAAAAATGAATCCTATTCATGACTGCGTTTGTAGTTTTTAATGCGACTGTGAATATAACCCTGAGGAGAAACAGCGATTCCGGCTAAAACCACAGAACGCAACGATGCAACAGGATACTTGGTGGCCCGATCGTAATAAGTATCACATGACAGAGGGGCGTCGTTGCTGTTAAACGCGAAAGACACTTCACTGAGAATTCAATCAGCTGTGCTCAGTACATCATTCATCTGGGTTTTTATTTCGGTTTTCCTTTTAACTGAATGGTTCTCTTTTAATCAATTCCAAAAGACGAATTCGAACATTTTCCCAAAACAAGGACTGAGTAACAGAACACAGATCACTGCAATGTGTTTTTTTCCCCATGCGCTCATTTGTTCGGTCCGAGTTGATTTGGGACCCTTTATGAAGCCACATAGGTTGCATAAGAGGGAGTAATTCGAGTGCCCGGAGCTCTGTCAGACTCATTTGACATTGTGTCATTTGTGCTTCACACAGCTTTCACAGTCACTGCCTAGTAGGAGCTTGGCCCCTCTCAGTTCTCTCCCCCATCAAATCATGGGACACTCACAGACTCTGCCTCAAGGCAGCTCTGATACCCAGGTTGACATGTAAATATCCCACAAGCTGAACGCACCAGCTCCTTGGATGAAAAAAAAAAAAAAAAAAGTAAATTTCAGTATTTCTTTTCCAGTTTAAAGTCAGCACTTCACTTTACAAATCAAAATATGTATTCGCAAGTCAGCATACGGCAGCGTACTACACCTCTGCACAGCCAGCTGTACCATTTGGCAATTTATCACAGGGTGTGCTCGTTCCCATCAGGACACACAGTCCATAAGAAGTGGGAATTTTCACTGTACACCGCTGTCAACCATCCTCTGTCAGAATGACACTTGACCCCCCTGTCATTTCATCCCTTTTTTTTTAACAGTAATTGGATAATTGAAGTCAATTAGCATTTACTCATTTGGTATCTGTATGATGAACTTCTCTATCAGGCTAATTTACAAGCAGCCATGTTCTCGTGTTCTCAGTTATAATTTAGCATTAAGTATTTAATTGATACCACAGAGTGATGACAAAAAAGGTGTAGTATCCGTGTTTCATGGTCCCTGTAAGGCAGGAATCACAGAAGAATGTATACTGTAATTGTACAAGTCAGAACCTAACCTACTATTTTTCATCTTTGAGCAGAAGAACAGTAAAATAAACGTCCCAGCATGCTCTAGACATGACCATTTACAATGGGGAAATTAGCTGGTTCCAGCTTATTTTATCATTGATACTCACAGATAAATGTGTAAAGAATGAACAGAAGGTGCCCTTGTTTAAGTTAAATACTGTTGTCATGTCATGGGTAATCTGAAAATTTTTCCATTACTATGAATTGATGCATAAACGTTCACATAATAATATATCATCTTCCTCTGAATTTGTCCATTTGTCTTCTAGTTTACATTAGAATTTGTATCTTGTCTCATTTAGGTTGCTCTATATGGGGGGTGCAGGATACAAATTTTTCCTTTCGTGTTTTTCATTTTCTCCAGAAAAATGATCAGTGTGTTACTAGTTGACAGACAGTTGTAGTTATCCCAACCATTTACCCACAACTGTAACCACTCCACCAGCACGTTAAACTGATATATAAAAACTCAGAGAAGATAAATGTACAATGTCACCAGAAGGACAACTTATCCAGTAATCTTGTGATACTTCTTTTATATTCCTTCAAGTGAAATTCAAAGCTGATGAAATTCAAATTCTAACCAGTCCAAAGACACAAAGGCACCATAACACAGACCTCCACAGTTTCTGTCTGTATGTTGTGCAGAAGCATACTGGTGGCAGCAGATATCGCCGGTTCACAGACAAACATGAGAACGCGTGTGTTGATCTGAAAAGACAAAACAATGCCATTCACCCAGGAGAGATTTGCCTAAGAGAGATTCAAAGTGAAATTGGAGTGAACATCATCACCTCCCAAGATATTGCAAGAATAAGAATTCACCCCCGTGCCATGACTCTCCTAAATAAGCTCTTGGTGTAACAAATTGTCTTTAAAAGGTCACATCAGTGGTTTCACATGATTTCATATTAAGCACACCGGTTTCTGTGAGGTAGAAAAAAAACATAATATCGAAGATGAAGGAAAATTGAAAGAAAGTTAGGAATGAGGGTTCTTCAAAAGCACCAATCAGGGGAACTATATAATAACATTTCCGAGTCATTGAATATTCCCTGGAGCAAGGTAAAGTCCATTACAAAGAAATTGACAAAATATGACACACTTGTGAATCTGTCAAGAACAGGCTGTCCTCAAAAACCGAGTATCAGGACGAGAAGGGCACTTGTCAGGGAGGCCACCAAGAAGCATGTATATATTACGCTAAAGGAGTCGCAGTCTTCCACAGCTGAGATAGAGGACACCGTGTATACGACTACCATAGCCTGGGTGCTTCACACATCTGGGCTTCCTGGGAGGGTGGCAAAAAGAAAGCCTTTGTTGGAAATAATCAGGAGTTTGTGGCGGACTCGGAGAATGAGATTCTATGGTCTGATGATGGCGATGGCAGCATCATGCGATGGGGATCCTCCTCCGCACCAGAGCTTGGAAAGCTCATGAAGATCAAACTGGATGCATAGACGTTCAGAGAAATCCAGGAGGAAAACCTGCGGCAGTCCTGGGAGACCTGACACTTGGGAGAAGATTCATTTTCCAGCAGGACAATAACCCCAAACATGAAGCCAAAGCCACGCCGGAGTGGTTTACCAACAAAAAATATCCTGTGGTAGCCCAGTGAAACACCCCAACCCAAGAAAACGGAGAGCTTGGAAAGCTGCTTTATGCGAGGCAAATGTAGCTTACAACTTTAAACATTTATGCCGGTTGATATTTGCTGATGCAGCAATGTCTGATCACCTGTCACAAGTGCCCTTCACAGGCCCAGAGACTGGGAAACGTCAAAAGGTGACGTTGGAGAGAAGCAGACGTTAGGCTAATCCTGTAGGGAAATCCATTTTAGTGACACTCAAGAACCTCAAGAGATAACCTGCAAATACCATGAGATGAATACTACAAAAATATTTTAAAAATAAACCGTAACACCTGTAACCATAGTGTCTGGCATTATAGGAGTATACATAAACGTTATTATTATTAAATATAATACAGAATTCTCCTTACCACATTTACTTACAAAGGCCATCATCAGCCATATGGTGGTTTGAGTCTAATCCTCTTATCAAACATAGAATTGTTAATGTACTACAGTAAACATTCTACAGCTTAAGGCATTCATGTTGGAATTTATTTATCAGTTCCCCTTTTACAATGGAGTGTCTAATGATAATGGCAGGTTTAAAATGGCCACATAAAAATGATGAGCTGTAACTTTAATTATCGATCAGAGTCTTCACAATGGCTGTATGATGTCCATTTGTGTCCTTGCATAGTTTAATTTTATTGCAAATTGAATCTCTTTGGTTCCTAATGCCAGATATTTATTTACTTATCGATGCTGTGATGGCTAGCATTTATAGTGTTATTTATTTACTGTTTTTTGCCACCAATACAGATAAATAAAATTAGCATATTCAAGGTAGGGGACCACCAGCCGGATGCATTTTGCAGTTCATGAAAAATTTGAAAGCCAAATTACAAAATAAATCTGGAAATTTTAAGCGGTGTTTAAGCGCTGTCACCGGAAAATCCATACATTGCAGGGGTTTGTAATGCGCTGTCGTGTCAGAGGCGTCTCAGTTATTCCCGTCGTCTGTACACTGGGATCTGTGCGTCTCCTGGGTCCCTGAGTCAATGGCAGGCCTGAGCCCTCGTCCCTTAAACCGCCTGCGAATCGCCTTGCGAAAGATCGAACTGCAGCGTAAATAATTCACAACAAACTCTGCGGGTATTGAGATAATCGATGTTCCCTCATTGTGAGTGATAATCAGGGTTTGTGGAATACATAGATGATAGCCTTTAACATAACTCCTTTGAGAAGCACATTGGTTGGCATTATAGGCAGATGACTAAAACAGGCCGACAGGAGCATCTATATAAATATATATATATAAAGAAGGGCATGAATTCTGTCCATGCAACATTTCTCATGATTCTGTTATATCTAATCACAGCAAATGGTAAAGAAATATATGAATGATTTTACGTAAAGTTAAGTTTTTACGTAAACTTGTTTTTAATTTGTACTTAAGCATCTGAAATCAATGTGCTCCACTGGGACCAAATCAAAACTTTGGCGACCTGCTAATCGCATTTAACTGTCAAAATATTGTCTTTCCATGAGTAGAATAAGTAAGAAACTTTAAAAGAAAACACTATTAAAGACATTAAGATGTGATTAGCATTTGTTATTTCAAACAAATAATTTAATCTCAAGACATTTTCAGCAGTTTGATATTTCATGACTGTCAAGATCAAGATACCCGATACATATTCTTAAAAAAAAGAAGAAAAAAAAGGTTTCCTTTCAAGGACAGAAACACATTAGAATGTGGTATGTCACAGATATCTGTTAATTAGAAAACACTGAGGTCATATTGACCTGAATGAAGACACAACACGTTATTTCCTGTATGTGACACATTTTCCATTGAAGGTCTAATTGCAATGATATTAAAATTGAGAGGAAAAATACTTCCCACTTCACAGATTTGGCTTAAGAAATAACAATTGATTGCGGGTTACCACTTCATCCTTGGCAAAGTCCCTCAAAATATGTTTGACCTTAACATCTCATATCTGTGAAATATCTGTCCTGAACCACGGTAGACTCACTTAGTCTACCCAAGGCAAACAGCAAATGTCAAAACTACTTAAACAGAAACCCAAGTACAAACTGTCTGTCGCCCCCTCCCTCCTCCCCAATTGACCTTTGTCTTTGCATTTCAAGATTTGAATACCATCCCTGACCAACTGTATCAAGTCAGTCCCTGTGCGTTTTCAGCCAGAGGTCAGTAACTTCCCACTCGCTCTTTGGAAGAAACACAAGGTAGGAGGGGCAGGATTCTGGTAACATACAAAAGTGATTGCTTTCTAGAATCTTCAGAAGAGCTTTTACAGTGCACCGATTCCCACATGTTTGGAGTTCAGAGGTTCTGTTAATTTGGATAAACTAGGCTGCCTCTTATATTTCCACCATGTCAAGAGTACAGAATAAGACCATTTTATAGGTTAAAAAACTCGCTGGACCGATAAGCCTGATTATCAATTAAGCAGCACACTAACTAATAAATAAATAATACCATGATAAGGATAACAAACAACAGTGTACAGTTTATCCAGGAAATTAGTCCATGAAAAGTACCAGGTATTCCCATTAAAGTACAGCAAATCGTTTCAGTACCAGATATTCCCATTAAAGTACAGCAAATCGTTTCAGT